>JAHWXV010310283.1:0-13557 GCA_024586415.1 Phrixothrix hirtus
ACCCTTGGCTTTACGCGCCAATGCTCTACCACTGAGCCATCATGGGAACCAACAACAGTCGACAAATGAATCCTTCTAAATTATACATATACATGTATTACTATATATATATATATATACACACGAGGTACGTACGACAATTAAGTAATGAAGCTGATTTTTTTTGTAAGATGTGGCAACCGTGCAGCTTGCATAGGCGCTCTATCTTTAACCTTGATCTCTAAGCTACTTTTAGTCCAAGCGGCACCTTGATGCGGTCGCTCAGTCGTGGGTTGTACTGTAATAAGGGAACACGTGCTTTTGTCTCTAGTTACAGAAATGGATTCGCGAAATATTGCGCAACGGTATGCCATTTCTTTTTAAGATAGATTGGATGAGAATGCGACGACAACATAAGGTAAGATTCAGAAGGCTCTTGGAAATGAAGTTATATGAAGAGCTCAAGTTTTTCGTTAGCATAAAACGTTTTGTGAAGGCACAACGAACGTTGAAGATGAAGACCGCAGTGGACGACCATCAACCTCACGGACTGACGTCAACATGGACAGGGTGTGTGAAATCGTACGATCTCATCGAAGAATATCCAATAAAATGATGGCACAGGAACAGAACATCAATCGAGAAACTGTTCGTCAAATACCAACTCAAAATCTGGGTATGAGAAAAATTTATGCAAAGATGGTCTCCAAAAATTTCACAGACCAACAGCGAGAAACACGGAAAAATGTGGCAGTAGATTTCTTAGAGCAAGTAGAAATCAGTCCAGATTCATTGAGCCGTGTTGTCACTGGTAATGAAAGTTGGTTTTACCAGTACGATCCAGAAACATAATGTCAAAGTTGGCAATGATGTTCAAAAGGATCACCCAAACCAAAAAAGCTCGCATGTCAAAATCAAAAGTGACATTCATGCATGCGTGCTTCTTCGATTCCAAGGGCATTGTTCACAAAGAGTGTGTGCCTCCTGGCCAAACAATTAACAAATATTTCTACAAAGAAATTATAGAAAGACTTCGACAACGAGTTCTCCGTGTCCGTGCAAACATTGCTGATAGTTGGATTCTTCATTATGATAATGCACCATCCCATACTGCTACAATTTTTAACCTCAAAACGCATTTCAGTACTACCGCAGCCGCCTTATTCACCCGACATCGCTCCGTGCGATTTTCTTCTATTTCTAAGAGTTAAAATTGTGGTCAAAGGAGACCATTTCTGAACAACAGAAGATGTCCAAAAAGCAGTCACGGGGGTCTTGGAGGACATTACAAGAGTAGAGTTCCAGAAATGTTACAAGCAGTGGCAGAAGCGTTGGAGTAAGTGTGTGTAAGAACAAGGGGCCTACTTTGAAGGAGATTACACTAAGGATGACTAAAAAGATAAAAGATATTTCTATTCACATCAGTCTCATTGCTTAGTTGTCGTTCCTCGTATATATTTATTAAAATAACAAAACTGAGCTCTATGACCATACAAAGAAAATGTAAAATTCTTTTAATATTACGAATTTTTACTATGCATTTTTTATAATAAATTTTTTGAAATATTATACGAGGTACATTTAATTAATTTTTTGTTTTAATCTATTCAGTTTTTGAAAAAACGATTTCCTATCTGATTCTAGCTTAAATCTTACGTGAATTAAATTTGATAAATAAGTAATGTACATCATAGTTCATATTTATTGTATCGTAATTACTTAAAATCTTACAAAACACTGCAAGGGCTGACAATCATGGCTCATTATTGCAAGTAGGAGGTCAATGCTTTGCTATGTGGAAGGGAACATTTGCGTTTATGTATGCTTATTTACCACCTATGTGTCAGTTTGTTAAGTTATTGTTTAATGATGAGGTATGCCACCTAGCTTCTTTTGGTCATGGCCACTCGGCTATTCTTATACTTTGGGGCTAAGACAGCACTCTAACCTACTCAAATCATTGATAAGAGTTTCCAGACGAGGAAACGCGAATTATTTGGACAATAACGAATATTCTTAATTACCTATTGCAAAATTATTTTTTCTTTCTTTAATTGTCAAATACAAATTGAAAATCTACTGATGCAATATACTGATTATAAACGAACGGTGATTATCAAATAGCCGTTTTATGTGAAAAACACTTTAAGGTATATTGCCAACCCTGAGACTATTGGCGGTGGTTTTTAGGTTGTATAAAACTTTATTAATGATATGTCTTGAATTTATTGTAATTTATGTAATAGGTGAAATCAGTGGCGACACCTTTATAAGACTAAGGAGTACTTCAAGTTTGATACCTTTAAATTTCTATTCAATAAAGCAAAGTATTGGTTTTTTTTTAATGTTTGTCCTATTACTTTGAGAATTTTACAATTTATTACCTATGACAACAACAAAAAATTCATTAAAACTTTTCTACACCTGAATATTCTTCACAATTGTATAACAGCTACAACAAATATGTAGAATGAAGGAAAATGAGAAATTGCAACGTATGCAAATATTTTATTGTAGTACTGGGGCACATAATTTTACAGTAGTTGTACTAGACCAGCATTTTATGACAATTGCAACCATGAGGTTGTACAGTAGCAATATAATATCGATTTATCGGTACTATGTAATTACTTGTAAATGTTTACAGCTCTAATCCAGCAATATGCACGCCGTTATATATAATAAAGCTTGGCAATAATAATCTGGTTTTGACGGCAAACTAAGCTTTGAAAATCTCCTACTTTTGTTTTTCTCGCTGTTGCCTTCTTTTATTCTCTGGCGTGAAATAATACATTAATGTAACCGTTTTATATAAAAGCGCAACATTTTTGACAATCGTTCTCTAAAGGAATCCATAAATTCTTACGCTGTAGTCCAATCCTCCATATATTAATATATGAGCATATGTACGTCATATTGAAAATTATTATTTTTATGAAAGCAATATTTACAAAAGTATTAGCAGTGCACTAGTATTATGTATCTTATGTATGCATGTCACATATGGTGTACGGATGTAGTTTATTATTAAAACTATTTCAAACTTAAATCATTTTCATTAAGACTTTTATATATACTTTTCTCGTCAACAGTTTTACAATTTAGAAACGGCCGAGACACAAGTGCAGATTATTTTGTACAAATGCTTAGAAACTTTTTTACATTCCTGAAATACTATTATTAACGTCACGAGACCTATTTCGTTTAATAAAATATGAAATGATACTATAATTTCGCATATCATTAATTTGTAACAAAATCGCTTTATTTTTATTTCAACACTTTCTTGAAATGTTTCCAATAATCAATAAATACTATATTTAAAAATTAACATTTAAGCTTAATACTAATTTTCAGGTATGTGCTAGAATACAACTTTAACGAATAATTTATAAGGGGTAAATAAATTATACGAACATTAACTTTCTTTACCCACATTTTGTTACTTAAATGGAGAAAACTTTATTTAACTCTGACGAACCAAAATTTATTTTAATTTCTAAGTAACAGGCATTAGGTTATTCGTCTTATCAAGTTACCTGATCCTATGCTTCCGAGTGATTAATTTTTATTTGTACACAATAATTTTAAATCCAAATGTAGGCACAAAACGTTTGACTATTTAGATACAAGTAATAAAGCAATTGTTAACAAATTTTTTGTTTATAAAAATTAATGAAGTTTCAGGTTCTGTGCAGTTGAGTGGTTTATTAATATAAACTAATAAACCAAAATCGTTATATTTAAGCAAAATACTCAATTCATTTGCAAACACAGATTTATTCAATTAATCACATTGTTGTAAATGCTTTCCGAGTTCAGCAATGTTTCGCACGGGTATTTTAAAAACTTGAATTTTTAAATACGTCCCCACAAAATAGTATATTAAAAAATAGGTTTTATAAGGCATGTTTGTTTTAGACAAGTTCAATTTTAGAATACGTGCCGTATAGAGGCGAGTTTTCTAAAGAACGAGTGTGATGAAGTACCTTATGAAACGAGTTTTCTATACCGCTTTATTTAGGAAAAAAACAGATTTTGTTAACATATAATTAATTTAGGGAATTTTGTTATAGTTAGTAACACTGATGTTTTTATTAATTTATTAATATTCTCATGGTGTTTGAAACTAACGCGTCAGGTCCGCGAATAAAAAAATTGTTTTAATTTTTCAAATCATCTTAAGAGTGGTTTTTTTTACTATAGTTTATATTTTTTTTTAATAAAAATGAATCGTATATATAACAATCTTATATTTAAAGAAAAAATGAACCTAATAAAAGCCCACAAAACTGAGGGTTTAAGCGCTAACCAACTCACCATTAAATTTAACTGCGCAAAAACACATGTGTATGATATTTTGAAAAACAAGGCTGGTTTTAAATAACATTGGTTTAATAAAGCACAAAACTAGTGTTAAAAACGCATACCCCGCGCAATGAAAATACGGAAATTAACAAAATTACGTATGAATGGTTTATAGTTGCTAGATCTACAAATTTACCAATGTCAGGACCAATGTTTAAAACATTAATATAATTACGAACATCATCGAATAGGGCTCTATTCATAATAAAAGTTTAATTCAAACACGATTCGACAGATGTGCAATGCATAACTTTAAAGGATGTCCATGTATGTATACATGAAATAAAACATTTAAAACATAATATGATAAAAGCTAATTAATAAACGTCTTATGCAAACTAAATAATTTATTTAGCGTAACTGTGGGTCACTTATATGTATGTACTTCAAGAAATGCAAAACTGTTTAAAACGTAAACTTATGTAAAACGGAAAATATTGACGAACTCGTGGGATTTCGGTTTGGAAAGTTTTCACTGTTTTCGTATCAAAAAAAAAAGGCCACTATGAAACTCAAATGGGTTCAATACGCAAATAGATAAATCGTAATTAATTAGTAACAAAGTTCCTACTAATTACTGTATCATTAAAATACATATCGAAAGTCTACGATATTTGTCGTTACGTAAACGCAGGTCTATATTTCTAGAAGAACTATCTTTGAATTTTGCCATCATGGAAACGGTTGATAAATCGAGTGAAGATTTCTTCATGATATTATGAAGCAGTAAGAATGGTGTCAAAGTCAATATTCGTGTATTAAGAGAAATAGTGTATCTCAAAAGCAGGAACTAGATCTTGTATATAAAGCAACAATTTTTTAGCCGATTATCATTGACGTTTTACATGAACTACTGACAAAACTGTCCTTTCATGTTTAGGCTGGCATACTTCTTAAACGACTATTACTTTGTAGAGGTATAGCGCTACCCTCTTAGATAATAGTTGAATATGTGGTTTGGCGCTAATTCCTCTGCATTGTTCAACAATTTTGATTGTTAATTTTGTCGTGTCAAAATATGATTAAGGCACGGGAAGTGTATCGTTATGTAAATCGTGACGCGGCTGACTAGCCATATAGTAAACTAGGTGATGGGTCAGCAGTAATTGCACGCTCAATGAGCACAGAAAGTAAGTCTAAATCTAAAAACTGTGGGCACCACTGATTGCGTCTAAAGTGCGGAAGATTTCTGAATTACCCTGTATATGGATAGCAAATAATTTTACCTTTGAGGTCAAATCATAAGGCTCAGTTATAGGAACTAAATAGACTGTAGTTAAAGGTATTGATGTAATTAACACAATTTGGTACAGTTACAAACAAGAGATGGTCCTTTTGACTTCATTTATATCTAAATAAAGCTGTAATAATTGTTCGGGCTGCAAACCTCTAAATGTAACCGAATGTAGTAATTTGAATACTGAAGTGGAATTCTTGGGAATTCACTTTGTATATAACTGATTTTAAAATATCTAATCACATAAACGTATGTACAAATTAGTACGGGAAAATTGAGTTTAATTGAAACTAAATTATATCTTTTCATTAGTTAACAGAACGGGAGTTGCGGAAAATAAATTCAATAAAATAGTACGCAAAGCTTAATATATTTATAAAACGAATAAATGAAATTGACACATACGTAATTAAACACATTAGATTCAAACAATAAACAAACAACTATATAACTAATTCCAGATCAACAGTGCATACACATGTCTGTTTCTGTAATTTAGCCATGTGATAACTGGACGTGCAGAGGGTAGCTCAACTGCTCATTTCTTTCCTATTCCTAATACAAGTTAATTATAAAATTTTGGATAATAATGAAAGCAAAAGGGGCACGCTGCTGTAGAAGCTCAAACATTCACCAATAGACAGATCAGAATGAAAAATGCAGTCCAAAATACCTGACAAGGTGAGCGTTCCAATTTTGCAACGCTTGGTTGAGTTAGTAAATAGCTAACGCGGTACAAGCACCAGGTTATGTTCCATTCACTCCCATCAAATACGATGGCATCAGTAACACATCAAAACACATAAACCGATGTGAATCTACCTTCAAATCACAATCGGGAATTCACACCAAATACAGGGAGTTTGAAAAAGTACTTCACAGTTTTAATATCCCCTAGAATATGTACAAAGTGACATACGCTATTCTAGTTTGTGGTGTTTAATTCAACTGTCCAAATTTTGCTCGCATAAATGCGAGAATTCAGTTTATGTAGTTTGCAGGTCTGCTTGACCTTGAGAATAACGGTGCTAGTGCTCAGAAGGCGCAGTATGTTATTTGGCCTGTGCAAACCGAGTCTATCTAAAAAGAACAGCTACAAAGGAACGAGTGCGAAGGCGTATCGCGTCCGATTCCGGCAACAATTTAACCAGGAGTTCGTTCCTTCAATTCCAAAATGCACTCTGATAACGTGATTCAATTTCCCGTTATATTTTTATAAATAGCCTACTTACCGGTTTCATGTGAAAAACGGCTACAACAATCTTCTTAAAATGCTAATAATGCAGATGGCGACTTTATATGGTATCTAATGTTTCCTTTTAAAATATTTTTCATTTATTACAACACGAAAGTACTTATATTCACATTTCTATGGGATTAAATGTACAATTAGGCTTTATTAGACAATTAAGTTTTCCCAAAACGAATTTACGGTACAAAAGGAATTTTATAACTAGTTTCGATATAAACAACTTACACGGGAGTAATGTTTGTGCAACTAATCCTCTAATTAAAATTTATATAAATGAACGGAAAATTAATTTGTTATTTTATGAAAAGAATAAATTGAAGCAGAAATCAATTATAAATGACCTCAACTATTATAGTTAGTTATAACGCGATTACGGTATTAATGAAAACAGGAGGACCATTTACAGGATAACAAAACATATATATATATATTTATGACAAGTATTTTAATACATATTAAAAATTTTCTTCGTCGGCTGCGGTTCAAACTCAAGACGTCGCGCTTGCATGACGCATGCTCTAGCGCTGAGCTACCGACGCCTACAAATACGATAGCATATATCTCAAATATGTACATAAGGTCAATTCAAGGCGTTGATATTTTTTTGATAGACATTTTTATACGAGATAATTGATAATCCTGCGTGATTTGGAAGTTTCACATCGACAACCTACCATGTATTGTCTATTCAAAGATTATTTTTAGCAATTGCCAATTTTTTTTAATATAATTTATATATATGAAATTAATTTTTTAAATTTATCTATTTGTGATAATTATTTTAAAAGTATAATTTTTAACATGTATTAAAATACTTGTATTACAATGACAATCATCGAGATGTTCGTGTCTAAATTAGACATGCGCCTATAATTTCACGTTAAATTTATAATTCCGTTGTTGATTTCATCCAAATGTTAGACCTTAATCATTAGCCGTAGGAAAAATACCGTGAACTATTTGCTGGAATTGTTCATCTTCTACAATTACTCGCACAACCACGTGTCGTGTTATTGTACACTACCAGTGTTTTGAAACTATTTATTTTTAAACTTAGATGTGGTTTGTTATGTAAATAACTCTAACTTCTATAAATTCTGTTTGATTTTCCGCTATAGGTTAACGTACTAAGAGCAGAGGCGAAAAAATTTACCGGTTACAACAATTACAACCAAATACAGTGTTTATTTTGAAATAAAACTAAGAATGGAAGTGATGGTACAAGGTAGTCTAAAATTAAGAATGGAAGTGATGGTACAAGGTAGTCTGATTAGGATTTATTTAATTAAAAAAATTTTAAATGAGTGCTCTAAGAAAGCATTTATCCATGGAATGTTTAGTAAAAATTTGGTGTGAGGCAACACGTGACGTTCTCTTACGTAAATGCTGTGTTGTGACTCGTAAAGGGGTATGTAGGTAATTTAATGTTATTTTCTACTTTTGTTTATATTATTTCCCGAGTTGATTTTACGGTAAATACGTAAATGCAAAAAATTTACGCAATCAAAAGCTCTACAGGACAAGACTAAGCTTATTTACGTATTATTAATTAATTCCAAATTATTATCAATTTTAATAGAATAGCAAGTAGGTTACATCAAATAAGGCACTTCAACCAGTGGAATTAATTAGGTGCACGATGGTCTGGTCGTCAGATTGTCGTCTTTGTTACCAAGCGGTCAAATGTTCAAATCCCATTCAGAGCAAATCTTTCTTAATTTTTAAATTCATTTCTTTTAAATGCAAATTTGTTATTAACTTAGGATACTCATCTTTCATATTTACTAAAACCTCACCTGGGGTGATAATAAAAGCGTACGTAAAAAATAATATTGAATTCTTCATGAGGCACAACGCAAATGATAAGAGTAAAGTGGAGCTTGTGGTTACCTGATTTTAGTGAAATTGTTGCGATTATGTAAATGGATATAAAGTTTTGGTGATCTACGAATTTTCGTTTTTAAGATATCGCACTCATATACACGCAAAATCGCGCACGCGTCTGCACTAGCGCACGCACATACGTTGCGTGTAAAAACATCCGTACACATGTACCTAAGCGCATGCATAGACACACATACACACCAAAAAATACACATGCACACGCGTATCCACGCACACACGCTCGTACACACACAAGAACACCCGCGCACGCGTTCAAGTGTACATTCCCACATCAAGCACGCACATTCGCGGACACGCCGACACGCAAGCGCGCAGGTGCATAGGCACGCAGGCGTGCATATACGTAAACATACAGGAGAGCAGATGTACAGGCACTTATGCGCAGAGTTACACGCACGCAGTTACAATGACTCAGACGTGCAGAGGCGTACACGTACAACCACGCAGATGCATAGGCATACAAACACTCAAACACACAGTCACACGCCCGTATGCACAGACACTTACAGGCCAATTTCCAATGGTTACCGTACACAGAGAACCCCTAAATGTATATTTCCACTAAAATCTATTCCAAAAATTATGCACAAAAGCAAAAGTTTCTTCTTTACCTATATTTTATATAGTTAAATTATAATTGGTTGTTTAAAGTCCTATCCCCGTAAATAGAATTGAACACTAATTTGTTTAGTTTACTCAATGTAAAATCAGATTGCTTTGTTTATTCATTTTTACGTAGAAAGTTCGTGTAATTTGTTATATGACTAAAAAGTTGTAACGAAATCAATAATTAGAAAGCTTAATATTTTTTTTGTGGTTTACTTATGACTTAAAGTTAATATTATCGTTTTAATTACGAACTTTATAATTGTAACTATTATATAACGAATTTTTCTGATTATTACAAACCAAGATATGGATTTAAATAGAAATTTGTGTTTTATGGTTTTATAAATGAATTTTAAAAATCATTATATTGTTTCTTAATTAAACAAAGTATCTTTACTTTTCAGGAAGACTATTTTAGACTTGACAAATGATCAAGTATACTTCATTAACTAGCTTTTATTTCAATCCATATACATGAAATTGAATCCAATATACAGGTGGATCAAATAAATACATTGCTTAGGTATTAAAGCATCACCTTCAAATTTTTAAATTAATTTTGATTTAAAAATAATTAATATGTAAACGGAATAAATTACGTGAAATTTGATGCGAAAAATAAACTGTCAAACATGCTTATTACCAGTGACATCAAAGGAACTTTCGGAATATTTAAAACTGTGGTATTTAGTCTCTGTATATTTATTTATTAATTTTTATAAATAAGTTATATGTTTATTTCCAGCACCATTCATTAAAATATCTTAGCTTTCGTGTAATTAGTATAGTAGTAATCTATTTTTTTTAATAATTACTAGATACTAGATATATTAAAATTCAGTTCGTATATACTAACCGTTAGAAAATGTTATTTTTGCCGTTAAATGTGATTTGTATATAAAGTAGATTTTTCGTTAAGTTATTTAAAAACTTCAAACAGAATATAATATGATATAAAAGCGGAAGATCTGGCCTGCAAAATTTAAAGACATTCACGGACGCTTACATTGTCGTTATCCACGTTGTACATTATTTTTAGTTATTGATTCAAGTAGAATTTCGTTGTTTAAAGACGTAATAAAACTACAAGTATTCTATTACGTATCTAGACATATTATCTAACATTAATCTTAATAATGTACATTTTTCGAATATAAAGACAATATACAAGCTGCGACAACTAAGTAATGAGACTGATATGAAAAAAGATATCACTTATGTTTTCAGTCATCTTTGGTGTAATCTACTTCAAAGTAGTTCCCTTCTGCTTGCACACACTTACTCAAGCGCTTATGCCACTGCTGGTAACATTTCTGGAACTCTTCCTTTGTAATGTCCTCCAAGACCCTCGTCACAGCTTTTTGTACATCTTCTGTTGTTTGAAAATCGTGTCCCTTGACCACAATTTTGACTCTTGGAAATAGAACAAAAAGCACGGAGCGATATTGGACGAATAAGGTGACTGTGGTAGTACTAAAATGCGTTTTGAGGTTAAAAATTGCTGCACAGACAGTGCAGTATACAATGGCGCACTATCATGATGAAGAATCCAATTATCAGCAATGTTTGCACGCACACGAAGAAATCGCTTTCGAACTCCTTCTACAATTTATTTATAGAAATATAGGTTAATTGTTTGGCCAGAAAACACCCACTCTTTATGAGCAATGCCCTTGGAAACTAAGAAGCACACAAGCATGCATTTCACTTTTGGTTTTGACGTGCAAGCCTTGTTTGGTCTCGGTGATCCTTTTAAACACAATTGCGAACTTTGACGTTTTGTTTCTGGATCGTACTGGAAGAACAAACTTTCAACACCAGTGATAACCCGGCTCAATACATCTGGATTGATTTCCACTTGCTCTAACAAATCGATTGCCACATTTCTCCGGGTTTATTGCTGTTGGCCTGTGAAATTTTTGGGATACATTTTTGGGCAAATTTTTCTCATACCCAGATTTTGAGTTAGTATTTGACGAACAGTCTCCCGATTGATGTTGAGTTCTTATGCCATCATTTTAACGGATAATCATAGATCAGATCGTATGATTTCACGCACCCTGTCATGTTGACATCAGTCCGTTAGGTTGATGGTCGTCCACTGCGGCCTTGTGTGCGGCCTTCACAAATCATTTTATGCCGATGGAATACTTGATCTCTTGACATAACCTCATTTCTAAAAGCCTTCTGCAGCTTACCTTAAGTTGTCGTCGCATTCTCAGCTAATTTAACACAAAAAGAAATGGCGTGCCGTTGCGCAATATTTCGCGATTCCATTTCTGTAGCGAGAGACAAAAACACGTGTTCCCATATTACAGCACAACTGACGATTGAGCGGCCGCATCAATGTGCTGTTTGGACTAGAAGTAGCTTAGAGATCAAGGTCAAAGATGAAGTGCGTGCGCAAGCTGTAGGGTTGCCACATTATTAATTGTCGTACCAAGTATACAGATTTGGAAAATGTATGTACAATTTGCTGCAATAGATTTCCCGCCGCACGCCTTCAATAACATCATACACGCTGTGAGGATCAACAAACGCACAGTCAATAGAAGAAGCACTGCCCTTCATGCTTATGGTGTATTTAAAAACACGTTATTGAGGACCAAGAACATAGAAGCAACATTAGTCGTCATATTGACCTTGCTAAGTAGGCCTTGCGTAGAATATCTCTGCGTACTACCAACATGCCAGCCTATGCGCCTTCCAGTGTGATAATATTCGAAGCACGAGTACCCTGTAATTTTATTTAGCAAATTATTGCTGTAAATACTAAACTGTAGTTTATCATGAATAAGTAAATATGGTATTTGAAATTTTAAATATCAAAATACAAATATATAAATAATAAGTGTAGTAGTCTTCTCTAAACTGGAAGTTACTATTGCAGCTTAGTTGAATTGAGCCCTTAAACTTCTACGTACAAGAGAACTTCCTATCAAAGCTTCTCATTACAAACAGACAAAACAGACACAGTTTAACATAAACCAAAAACTGGGATTTTATTAAAAATGGATAAAATTAAAACTACATTTAAAAACTTGTTAAATAAATAATATCTAATAACAAAGAAAAACAAAACTAATTAATAACAAAAAATCTGGTGTGAGACAACACACGACTTTCTCTTACACATTTTAAATTTCATTTAAATTTATTGACGTTCGTGACTTTCCTATTCACCTAAACTGTAAACTAAAGTTAATTTAAAAGCATACATAATTCATCTATTTATAATTTCCTCTATACATGTACTAAGAGCTTTATAATTAAATTTCGAGCTCATTTAAAGCAAAAATAATTTATAGATTTAAATAAAAAGTAACTAAGTATGTATATAATCCACACAAATCATTAAAATGTTATTTTATTTTTATTTTGATAGCGATAATTGGAACGGTTACCCATCCAAGTTATTCGCCAGACAAAACCGTGCTAACTCTAGAGATTTTCTCAATAACTCACTTTAACGAATTTTCTCAGAGAAACCAACTAGTTCTTATAATATAACATTAAAGACGCAAGAAAAGTGGCGAGTTTTAAAAAAATCGTTATAACCAGTTTCGAAAAAATTGCAAAAAACCTAAAAACCACAAGAATAAAGATGCACTTCCGGTCATTAGATTTTAACGAAATACTGACATGAAAGTGCCAAGTAGGGCAAAAACTTATACATAAAACTTTACTTTTCTACGACGTTTATTTTTCGAGATATATTGTCAACTTGTAACGGTTTAAAATTCACTTATGAATTTTCTATAAAATTGGTATTGATTTAATACATTTAGTTGGCACATATAAATTGTTAGAGTTCCGTTTGTGTGATTTTAGACAATTAAATCGTTCATTATTATTGGTATTGTAAATTGTTTGAGTACCGCTGTCATGTTGGTCACGGCTCCGGCGGCACGCGGTCTTGTTTATTGCGCACTGATTTATTCACCAGTCCGCGCGGCGCTTCATTTTGTATAAATGCTTTCGTGGGGGGGATTCGAAGCGTAATTAGCTTAACGAATTATTTAGACGATCTGTATTGATCGTAATTATTTTAAGACACATTCTCATCACCGAAAACAAACTTGTTAAAGGCATCTAGGTTACCAACAACTTTATACCAGAGGCGTGCAGAAGACCCATCCCACTCTCCGTTAGGTATTCTGGCAGCTGGACATCATCTCTCCTTTCTTTTTTTTTATCACGTGGACGC
>JAHWXV010310313.1:0-14284 GCA_024586415.1 Phrixothrix hirtus
AAGGTGAATATTTTGAAAAACAATAAAACAGTTTGTTCCAAAAAATTTGTTTTCTTTCCTAGTTTTTGTAACTACTTAAAAGGCAACCCTCGTACATTGTGAAACCGAACTTGAAGAAGTGCTAGATGCCACCGTTAATCGAACTGACAGTACTGACACATTCAATTGTAATTGTTACTTGCGTTAATCCGTATACCTACTATTGTGAATATAAAACCCTCTTTGTAGTAGCTCATAAAATACGCTCAGAAGAAATAAAATGCTGGTCAAATTTGAACTGCCCTCATATATTGGAAATGAAAAAGAAGAAAGTTTATATACTTCAACTTGATGATTTGGAATGAAATTGCATCACAATATGGTATATGCTTAACGGCAATGCCGCTAACCTTTTGCGATTGAAAACGTCTGCCATTTACGGTTAAAATAATCTGACTAAGCAACATATAACAATGCTTTTTAATGTTAGCCTAGTCAGTTTTGTTTGGATTTACTACTCTCAACGTAACTTGTGGGCGAACTGTTTCATTGTTATATTGTACTTACTAGATTTTGGATACTAATGTTGAACACTTTATGTAAAATATTAAGATCTTAGTGATAACACAATACGCTTAGGTGTGCAACAACATCAATGTTTCAATAATGGTCTAACATGTGTAAATTTTTTAAGTACACAGTAAGAAGTTCATGCCATACGAGGTCGGTTATAATGCCATGGTATCGTGAAACAATAAAAAATAATTTCCACATGGAAGGTTCTGTAAAAGTACCTGACGTCACATATTTCTAGAAGAGGTTAAAGTAAAACAATTGCATTATTTTTCAATACAGTCCCCTTGGAATATCCCGACATTAACCTTTGTGCCCTTAAAAAAATAGTCTGAGGTTAAGTTATCAAAATTCTCAACCCAGTTGTTTTAATGTCATTATCACACGAAGACTTTTCTTTAAATCCCTAAACAAGCAGAAGTCATTTGGCTTCAAGTCAGGACTATAAAAGTGGTAATCGAATTCCTGGAGTTTACAGTCACAAATAGCTAGTTTTGCAACTGCCGCAATTTGCACATATGTGTGTAATAGAAGCACTACTCATTACAGTTTTCTTCATCTTTCCTTTTTAATATTCAATTATGTTGAAGTAAAGCATAATATTCACCGTTTACAACTGTATTTCTTTCTTCAACGACATTCATCAGGCTCCCAGCTGAGTCCCAGAGAATGGTAGGCATGATCTTATTTATTGATTTACTGACATTAACATTTACTAGAGGTTGATTTGATTTTCAACAGGCGATCGTAACTCATAACAGTTGTTCCGTCTCTAGTACCAATTGTTTTGATAACTTCCTTCCCCGTGTTGCAACAGAATTTAAAAAAATTGGAAGCACATCGCATCCACTCCTGCTTCTGTATTGAAGAAAGAAGTTTAGGCGCCCATCTTTTTCATTTGAAGGTACTCTTTAATGGTGCCGTGGATAGTTGATTTAGGAATCTCCAATCTTGCTGATATTGCTTTAACCTTCACACAACCGTGACTTAGCACTTCCTCTTCAATTAAAGCGAATGTTTCCGGTTTCAATACATCTACACCATCTACACCATCGTGGTTCAGCTTCGACTAATTCTCTTCCCAAAAGAAATTATTTCACCTAATGTTTAATGTGGAGTAAGAAGGTGATAGTACGCCGTAAACGTTATCCACTTGATTTTTCCTTCACGAGGATCTTAAGAACATTTATACTCAAATGTCGATATTTCAAAAAATTGATACAGGCCATCTTGTTTACAATTTCAGGTAGTTGCAAATATTAGGCCATTTCAATTTTTATCCGAGCTTTCGCACAGATACTCGAGGCCACGTAAGGACCTATTTCGTATCTATCCAATTTTATTTCTAGCTCACAAATGACACAAAATAGTGACTCATTGTTCTGAAATCATGCTTGAGTTTTCTCTATATTACAACTTCTTTCTTAAAACTGTGATTAACTATTTTCAGGTTTTTTATGGTTTATGATTTAGAATGTAGAAATTCCATTTGCCCTTGTGAGTTTAGCCAACTTCTCTATAAGTGTTTAACGTGCCAAACATCACATTGGTATGAGGTTCATGATTTCACTTCCATGTCCGAGAAAAAGTCATATATTTTTAAATTATCGACCTTGGATGGATTCGAACCTACATCTTAGACAAACTTACCATTCAGTGAATCAACGACACCAATGTTAAACTTTGCAAACGTAAAATCAATCAATACATCGTTGTATGACTGCGAATGAGCTCAAATTGCGATATTTTCAGTCATATGTTAAACATTGATACACTAAGTGCTAATTTGGCAATCAGGCAATCTTTTACTAGAATTTGTATGAACTTGTTTAATATTTTAGGAATAATTTTCCAAAATGCGTTGTGCGACTTTGTTTTTAGGTGTTTTAGGTATGAGATTCTACTTTGAAGGAAATTTTTAAATACCTTCTGTATTAAATCTTTTTATAAAAGTAGAAGCGAAACATACCTTTGAGTACGCTAATTCCTTATAATGTAATTTAAATAAAGCATGCCATGATTTTACGCCAAATCTATGATTTCATCCAGGTTAATATTGCTTTATAAGAAGTTAAAATATCAAAGTGTTCATAATGTCTAGTGACATAACGTTATATTACTATGTACACAAAGCTCAAACCACTATATATGTTTAGGATTAATAGGAAGTTAATAACTACATAAACATTGTTTGTCGAAATGTAGTCACTGAATAATAGGCTTTTAAGAATTATCATAATTTCTTCTATAAAAGGACGCTGGCAGTAAAATAAATTTAATGCTAACAGACTATGTTATGAAATTTACATGAAGGATGCTATTGATATTCTGAAAGGTGTATTATACATACATAGTATATTCTAAAAATGTTTAGTTTACATACTATTCAGAATATTAAGATAGAACGCACGCATTTGCTTTTTAAATAATGTTTTATTAGTTTTTTTCACACAACATACTTAGAGTTTTATCATAAATTTATTATTGTCATTATATCAATAATTTGACGACCTTTTCATTAACGCAATTTTGAAATCAATGCTGAATATAAAATCGAACATATTAAGGCCACATTGAATTTATTGAGATTAAGAAACGCATTTATTTCTTTGAATACGTCTATTTTAAATTCCCTTCAGAAATAGTACATTTTCCGTTCTACCCTTTCATCCGTAAAGGCTTCCAATCAGCCTTCTGTTGAAATACTGGCAAAATAATCGATTATAATACTGAAACTACTTGCCGCAAAATTTTTTTTAGCCTTACAGAATAGTCGATAGTTGCATATTGCAAAATCTAGCGAGTAATATGAATGTTCAACAATCTTATTTGTTCTTGAGCCAAAAGTTAGGCGAGCGAAGGTGTATGTCATGACGCATTGTCTGGTGGAGCGTCACTTTCTTCTAGTGAACTTTGCTATACGAGTATAGTCGGCAAACAATTTTCAGTGTAGCATTTTGTTGTAACTGTGTTTTATCTATCTTAATTGCACTGCGCTTCTAAAGAAGTCTTCTTCCTCATTTTCATTGTCGGACATGGTTTTTATTGCTACATGGTTTTCTTGACGAGTAGGTATGTCGAAAAAATGTATGTTTTATCACCTGTCGCAATTTTGGGAAAAACTTTGATGACCACCATTATTCAAATGACCAAACGTTTGATGATACATTTTAAGATGATTCACTTTCTGCAAATCAATAGGTTTTTGCGGCGCGAAACGACTAACTTTTTTTAAATGCGGATGATCACATATAATTTTTCTACTGCTGAGAATTCAATCGTAAGTTGATCATCCCATTATTATGATTTACAACTATTTTTTAACAGTCACGTTTTCTTTAGCAAAAGCCCAAGGAGGATGCCCTGTGCTTCTTTGATGTTCAACAGAATTTTCTTTACTAATTTTGTTTACGGTTGTATAAATACTTTGTCGTTATATTTCATTAAAGCGCTTCTATATCGGGCGTAGCTCAGATATGCTCATAGTATAGTTTTAATTTGAGGTATTTTATTGGTACTTCGGTTTACTTTTGTACGTAGGTATATAATTTGTATTCACGTGTGCCTTATTAATTTGGGGCCCAACTGTATACAAATACAAATTACTTATTCATCGGCCTTTTAATGAATTATGTTATATACCCTTTCTATGTTATTATAATTGAACTGAAAAATATTGCGACCATTTTCTTTGAAACACTTCGTGAGCGAATAACTTTCGTTGGATTGAATTCATCTTGAAATAACCAAAAGCGCGACTGTTGCATTGTTTCTGGCTCATATAAACAAATCCAAGTTTCGTCACATGTAATGATTTTATAAACCAAATTTGAAGCACCACAGTTACATTTTTTCAGCATTTCCTTGCTTCATTGAACACGAGACACTTCTTAAGCCTCCATTAAATTGTGTGAAATCCATCGGGCACATAATTTTTCACACCTAAATGGTCATGCAAAATCGTTGATATTTGTTTCATGTCAACGCCAAGGGTCGATTCTATTTCACGCATAGCATCAAGGTTTTTTGAAACAACACTAGTTCCCGGAAGACCTTCGCGAAATTCGTCACTGAGACTACTGCAACCAAACTTTAATTCCCAAAACCAGCGATAAATTGTTGTTTTAGATGCTGCATCGTTACCAAAAGCCGAAACAAGACGATCCATACATTGTTGTTGAGTTAAATTACTTTTAAAATCATTGCAGAAAGTGTTCGCGATTTAATTCAATTTCTGTCGATAGTCGTTTATTTTACACTTAAGTACAAACGTTACCAAACGATGTTTTATACAACTGTCAATGTTATATAACCTAAAAGATGTCAAGTTTTACGATAGTGCCACCTATGATTCCCGAAACATATACAGCACCCCTCGTATATATGTGAAATTGTTTGTCCAAGTTTCCGTCCATGTATTTTCTTGGTCCTTAAAGGAACAGTTTTATTGTGGCGACGACGTTTTGACAGGGTACATCTGTCATTTTTATGCCCTTTTATTTTGGGTTATTTCTAAGACTTGTCGTGATAATAGTTGAAGACGAACCGTTCGACTTCAACTATACATACATACATATATACAGGGTGTTTCAGATAATATGGCATTCCCTTTTAGGGATGAAAGCAGGCCCTATAGACACCCCAACAAGCGTAAAATTAAAAGCAATACGAATACTAAAAATTCCTTTCTTTTAATAATGACGAGTCGACTATGCACATATTTTCAAATATACAAATATCATCGAGTAAGTGTTTCTTACTAAATAAACATTTCCGTATTAGAACAGAATTGTACGTGTTTATTTTAACTTTCGAAGCAGGTGAATAAAAATAATACTGTAAAATGATACACCTTTTAAATGTCCGTGACCTATATTTTGATAAACGCATTTATGCCAATTCACGTCAGTTACTGGATACATTTCGTTGTCTAATGTGTTGTAATAAATAAAAACTAAATCGTAAATTGTGCCCATCTACAACGTGTTTAACTGATTGATGCTTTTATGTTAATAAAATTGTGCACAGGTCTGTAATAATAAAGTACTTACAGAAGCGATTCAATTAATATGGATTTAAAAACTGTAAAATGAAAAATTAGATTATGAAAAATAAATCTGTAAGCGAATTAACATACTTTAACATTTTTAATTATTTGTAATTTCGAAGGTGCTTTCACAAAAATGACTCTAAAGGAATTTATAATAATGTAGCTGAAATTTTTAAGACAATCTAATTGGCCATTTAGGCATTTAATTATGTATACGAAGCAAATGTAAGGAAAAACTGTTTTGAAAGTTTTAAAACGTAAGGTAATGAATTAAATTAAGTCTGACCAATAAGATTGTTTTAAAGATAGCAACTATTACAATATTACTCTATTACTACTTTTTTAAAATTGCTTTCGAAACAGCGTATAAAATAATCTTTAATTATTCTTAGTTAAATTGGGAAAATTATTGTGCCATTCCTCTGAATATTGTTAAAAAAGCAACTAGGAAAATCTAAAACGTGTCAAAGTGTTTAAAGTATTTTTATTTTAAATGTAGGATGATGTATACAATATCAAATATCAAAATTTATTTGTAGGTGTAAAATTAAAAAATGTCAATAAATAATTGCTTAAGCCGTCTTTACATTTAAAAACACTTTCTTAGAACAATGCATGACTAAACTGTATTTTTATGATTATCAGTTATTAATAAATAATTTCTTCAAAATTGTTAAAAAAAATGTATTCATTATTTCTACATTTTTTCAATTGTGTGAAAGAGCAATACCCTTATCCTGTTATTTACTACAGTAAACAAATCGCAATCTGCTCGCTGCAACTGTAAACGTGTATCTTACTGAAAATTGATATCGTTAAATAGGTCAGTTATCATTTTATGAATGATTTATCAGTTTTAGTCTGAATGCAACAATAGACGGCTCGTTTATTGGGGTGCTTGTAAAGTCTACTTACAGCCAATAAAAGGAATGTCATATTATCTGAAACCCACACACACACAAGCCCATACACACACACGCACACACACACACACGCACGCACGCTCGCACGTGCGCACGCGCGCACACGCATACACACACACACCCACACACACACACCCACACACACCCACACACACCCACACACACACACCCACACCCACACACATACCCACATCCACACACACACGCACGCACGCCCGGAAGCGTGCACGCACGCAACCACGCACGGGCGTACGCATGCACGCGCGCACGCAGGCACGCACGCACACATACACAGATATATATAAAAAAAAAATGCGCATAAAGATGTGTTTTACAATAGTATGAACGAAAATTTCAATGTAAGATTTTCAAAAGGAGTTTTTAAAAGTTGAATGAGAGTTTTCAGTCTGCCCTAGTCGTCATTTTTAATCTCTTAATATCAGAACAACGATATTATTACATTTTTGGTAATATTTAACATATAACTGGCAGTTTTAATGTAGCTACTTTATAGCATTAACATTTTTATTCGCTTAGATACATCGAAAAACAACTATTTTGGAAAATAAATGCGATAAATTGAAATCACAATTTACTGGAGCGTTAACGTCTTGAAGATGCTCTTATGGTATAATACGTTTAGGGAAAATTAAAACAATTCAAATATGTTTAAATAGGTTGACCCATACATGCGAAATTGAGCCCCAAAGGTAGCAGTAATTTTACACATAATTGGGGTGAAAGTAAAACTCAAGGTCGATTTCATAATTTATACGAGCTGTCCATTTCGTTTATTATTTTTAACCATTTATGTAAAGGGTTTTCCATTAACGAATTTGATTTTGAATATAAGCATAACAAAGTTTTCTGAAAAAGATATGATATGATTTCAATCCAAAATACAGACTACAATTAAGTGGACTTTTCTTAGAAGTCTAGATTCTTTTGAAGAAATGTCAACATGTTTTCGTATAGTTACTAACTAATACTTCTAATATGGTTCTTGAGTTCATGAATCGTTTGCGGAGCAAAAAATGTCGGTGTTTATACTCCGAGTCAATAAAGTATGCGCCCAGAGAACTTTCCGGGTTTGTGCGATACGTGTCGCCATCCACATGGAAACAAACATCGTCCAGATTCAAATATTACACTTCAGCCTAAAAAGAGAGGGTTAATATAATATAATAATGCAGCCGGTATATTGAGGCTGGTTTCGTTATCGAAAATATACGGCCCGATGATGTCACTGGCCAAAAACCAGCACCAAATCCCCATTTGTTATAGATGAAGAGGTTTGTCCACAACCATTGATGAGTTTTTGGAACGCTAGATGTGGTAGTTTTACTTGTTGAAATAGCCTTGAAGATGAAAATGGATCTCGTAGCTAAAAATTATTTTCATAAGAAAATTGGCTCAAAGCATCAACATAGTACATTATGTGTAACATAATTTAGTTTTTAGTAGAATTTTGCAATTCTGGAAGTCTTTGCAGTCAATTTCGGAAAATAGTACATAAGATATGGAAACAGAAACAATCCAAGGCTGTAAAATCTGGAAATATACAACTAATTATGCAGAAATGATGCTAGCAGAAAATTGATTTTTTCGTTGGTAACCCGAAGTGTTACAAAATCTTCCTTGAACTAATTTGTCGTGATGCAGTTGATTAAGAAAACATTCAAAAATTAATTTCTACGTTTATGTGGGTCTAATAGCTTTTCTTTGGACAATCCCAACTATATACAGTGTCCGCCAGTGAAGCCGGAAAATTTCAATAAGTAAAAAATTGTTAAATAATTAAATTTTTATTAATTTGACACATATAAATGGAAAGTAGAAAGGCGTACAATGCGAAAAAAAAATTCTGAATACTACCTCCGACAAATAACTTCTATTGGAATGCATGTATTCTGGACATTTTTAATGGAATCTCGCAACATATCGACAAGTATAGCTTCAACCTCGTCCCGAATACATAATTTGCGGCCTGGGTTTGTCGTGAGCGATCCGCTCAGGTCGATCCGACCTGTAACGCTTTCGTTTTCAGTTAACCCCATAAAAAGTCTCAGTCCATTAAATCGGGCGAACGAGAGGGCAAGGGAAATCCTCGTTTCGAGAAATGGCACGGCCCAGAAGCAAAGCTTTCATTTCCGCTTGGCTTATTGCCCCGTCTTGCTCAAAAAGTGTGCCTTCGGTTACTGAAAAATGGATGAGTTGCAGTATGAAAAAGTTATTAGTCATTGCAACGTATTGCTCAGAGTTAATAGTCAATACATTTTGAGCTTCACTGGTGAAAAAAAGTGGGCCGATAATAGCGTTTACCGAAATCGCGCATCAACTGTCACTTTGTAGGCATAAAAAGGTGTTCCATGACGTAGACGAGGGTTTGCCGCCGCCCAGTACCTGAAGTTTAATTTATTAACAAAACCAGATAGGTGGAAATGCACCTCATCATCCATCCACAAGTTATTCACATGCCCGTCATTATTTTGAGGCCTCCTGACAATATCCTCACAAAATCGGATTCATTGTTGATTATCACCCAGATAGTAATGCCTGAATTTGTAAGGTTGAAATCGAACACCTTGATATAGAATTCATTTCAATCATGCGTCGCTTATTCGAACGTGAAAATCATGTTGCTTGGCCAATCGGCCTGGACTGCTAACGATTGCCTATTGAATTATTTTTACACTACCATTTCTTTTTCAGATATCGATCCAATTTGTTCGAGGTAGCTTAGCCATGTCCGAATTGCGTTATCGTAGGGAACATGCTAGTTGCGCGATGTGTTGAAATAACGTTGAAAAGCGCATCGCATATGCAGCAAACTCTCACGATTCTGAGAATACGCGTTCACTGAGTAGCGGCGATGTTCACCCGTCCAATGATCTCTTACAACTAAACAGTAGGCCGTGCAGATGATGCGGAACCTACAGCTTTCTTTCCCAACACATCCATACTAGCACTTAAATCCACCTCAAATCTTCCCATTTCACTGGCGAACCCTGTATTAATTTTTGATTATTGTAAGTTGAATTTTCAGCAGAACATATTGGATAATTTTGAGGTCGAACACAAACCATGCCACCTATGAATAAGCTATCCTCAGTCAAAAATTATTAAACTGGTAAAACTGGATAGGTTTATCAAATTAGGTGGTAATAACTATTGTTAAGTGGCAACTTTACAAATTTTTGGCAATCTCCTGATTAAAGAACAAAGTAGGTTAATGTATTAATTTTAGTTCTATATCTGTTTGTGCAAACATTTTATAGAACTCCATTATTTGTCCGAAATATTGAATGGTTTTGGGCGAAGGAAATAGTAGTGTACTTATTATTTTCCTTCTGCCGTCCTACCGGGGTTAGAAAAGTATTGATTAATGTAATCACACAGTAGCTCGTCAACATCAGGAAACGATTGCCTAAATTATTTGAATAAATTTTACAGCTTTTGTTACGAATACTACTCCCAAAGTATTCCAATATAATAAAGGTTCTTTGCACAAAACAGTAAATAAATGAACAACAATTATAAGGATTAATTTCAATTTATTTGAACTATTTTTAATTAAATTCTTTGTCTAAATATCAATATCTATCACTTCATAACTAACTTAAGTTTAGTTAATTTATTATCAATTTAAAGTGGTAGTCACAGTATTTTACGTTGATGTTAATTACTTAATAACGGAATTAAATACGCTAACTATCATTTTATAGTTGAATCCACTTTTGCTTTTCGAGCCGTTCCTATATCTACACCACATTGTATTTACAGTCTTGCTGGTCATTGTGCTTACGGAGTAAATAATAAATCTATAAATAATGCATTCAATGATTTACTGCTAAACCCTACTAAATACATCTTTAATTTACTTTTGTTACCATAGTATGCTATCTTCCATCCCATATATTAATCTAGTGCGGTTTTATGTTGTTGATTTAATTTATTTAGTATCCGATTATTCCGTAGAACATGACTTGATAAAGTAATAAGGAAGATATACCTAAAAATTAGTATGTACAAGATAATCTAAGACGAAATAGTATTTCACAAACAAATCACAGCAACAATCGCATCTTGGCTATTTAATTAATTCAATTCAATTAAGAAAAGTTCCAGAAGCCAGTTAAACAAAATTAAAGATCCATTAGTTAATAAACAGATATATAAGTTTAAATTTTAAACAGAAAGGTGTAACTCTATATACATAGGCATTAGCACGGGGTACTTTGGTAGCAGGTTTAAAGAGCATAATAAATAATAAAGTTAACAATACTATTAGTATTATTATTTTTGCACTTTACAAACTATATTTTAATAAATAATCAACAAACATATTTGAAATACAACTATAAAATATTGTCAATTTAGAACTTAATATACAAACATAGACAATAATTTACTGGTAGGTGACAGAATTCTCACACCGCTCAGTAATAAACCATTGCATTTTGTAACGATTTCTTTACGTTTTGTTTTACAAGAATATAAGAATTTTAAAAACGAATTCGCATTGAAATATTTCCGCAAAGATTTATTTATTTCAATCTTATTCTAACATTTTGATCACTCTAAGTTATTACCTTAAGGTCACGAAAGGTAGAGGTTTTGTTTTCAATTATTGGAATACAGTTTAGAATACGATTTATCTTCTATTTTAGATTCAACAGAACGTTTAAACTAATTAATAGTCCTTATTTAAATACTAATTCTTCACAGCTAATTTCATATTAATCAATTAATACATGTAAATTCGATTAAATTCTTATTCCTAAGTTTGAATTTCGTACAATATCGGGAAAACCGAGGTCCATTTTTCGAGTTGAGTGACAAGGCGTAATTTGTTCTTCTTGTACTAGCTATTGGATGAAACGCACGTTTAAAAATTCTGATATGTTATAATTGATCAATTTTAGTTTAACCTTATCTAAATTTGAATAAGTCCTTGATTTTCATTGAATCAAGCATATTCAGTGATTTTATTAATTAATCATCAGATGCATTTTATTGTAAAGCTAACCTGAATTTATATTAATTTTGTGGAAGTTTTAGGGAAGCTAGCGGATTTTGAAGGGGCTGAAAGTCCAAGCATTCCGTTTTGAGCCGCCTCAAGTCTACTAATATTAATTAATGAGATTCTATCAATTGGAATTGTAAATAAATTTACAGAAAACATCTTTAAAACGAATAAACTGAGGTAGTCACATCTAAAGCTAATATACTTTATATTATCTGCGACCTTCAATTTGGCACATTTGAATTTTTTTGTTACGACGTAAAATTTAGTATTACATGAGCTCAATTTGTTTGGTATTAAAACTAAAAAATTTAATTTAATAGCAGTATATTTATGTTATAGTGACAATCTTTCAACGAAACGCAAGTTGCCAATTCCTGATTACTATCTACCTTAAATGACTCAGTAGGATTAGATTTAAGGCAGGTTATTACTTAAAACGGATGTGACAGGGCCCGCTTTTGTAATTGCTTTTATTTAATATCAAAATTTTGGGTTGGTTACTTTTCAAAATTAAGGGTTTAAGTTTTTCGGATAAAATCAGAACTTTAGCTTTCAAAATTAAATAATATTCACTAAAATTTGTCCTTGAGTTTTCATTCAGTATTAAAAACTTCATTTCAATTATTATTTTATAATTTCAATTATGCAATAATTAAGCATTACATAGTTTATCATTGAACAACTGTTGTTCCAATTGGTTATTGGCATTCTTTTATCTAATAGAACGATTACTGTTTCCCTTTTGTTTTTTAGGTTTGTTCGAACAAACATTGCTAATTTCCAGAAGTCAGTTCCGTTATTTGTGTATAATCAAGACATCTGTTAGTTATTCGAAATTTGGACCAAGTTGACACAACAAGAGTACAAGTTTCAGTATAGTATACTTATTATTTGCTTGATTCTCTTAAAAATTATTCTTTTATTAAAAGAGTTTGTTTATAAACTAAGAATAAGAAAGATCAATTGTAAACTTTAGAAATTATATCAATATTTAGTATCCGTTTTTGTTATTTAAATTGTTGTTTAATACGTTATGCTAATCTGTTATTTGTGTTATGACTTTTGTTTGCTGTGTAATACAACTAAAATTGTGAAGTAAGTTTTTACCACCAAATTTCGTCTTTTATTATATTCAAGATGTGGCAAATTTAATTGAAATTTGTTTGGCACTCTCCAGCGAAGGCTTATTAATTAATTATTCCTAGAACCCACACATCCTAAGAATTTGCAGGTAGCATATTAAATAAGTAAAGTTCAATCAAATTTTCTTAGCAAACTTTACAATTTTTATGAACTATCTAAGACAAATTATTGTTCCTACAGGAGCTCCTTACGAAAGCTTTTATTCAATAACATTTTTATACAAAAATATGACACTTGGAAAAATTAAACGAAAATTACTTTAATTAATTGTCATTTTCGTAAGTTTTAATGTTTTTAGAACATTTTCCAATGTTTTCGTTGAAACAACTTTAAATATCCTAAAAGAAAAACTTAAAAATGATTCGCTTTAAAAGACAGATCGGCACTTTCTTTTAACACAATATCAGAACTTGTATCGTTTACTCTAAAACCACTTATTTTCAATTTGCAAATAAGTTTTATGAACAAAATTTTGGTATGCTACTTTCAGTAATAATTTTATGGAATAGTTTGAAAATAATTCTATTGTTGAACACAATTGTAACACTAAAGTTTGGTGTTGACGTTTTTGTTATATGGAAGGACAATGGAGGTGAACTTAATTTCTTTAATTTTATTAATGAAAAGGTAATTTTAATAAACTTTACTATGGAAAAAGGTCAAAGTGATTAATTACCTATTTGATGTTTTCATCAAGAAAAGTGATAATGTTTGAAATATCTGATTTCGTAAAGAAATTTGTATCTAAGTTTCAATTATAATCATCACCTAGAATGTGGAATATCATTGGAAATAGGAGTTATCGAATAAAGAAGATACATTAAGAACGGCCGATTTGAAAGTTTTAAAATTATTGAACATTGGTTTCGAACAGGTCATAATATATTTTGGAAAGATGTTAAATTATCTCCAGGGAGTCTAAAATTGTCGAAAGAAAACTCAGGGAAACAGCTTACATAATATGTTAATGAAAATGCAGTTGAAAGAATTCGATTGATTTAAATAACATTTGGTTTCCTTGAATTAAAAACGATTCTGTTTTTTAATCACTTAGTCTTGTTTTATGTCTTATTGTCAATTGAATTGTCAAATTGGTTTAACCATTTTATTGTGCTTGATAACGTAGATAAATGTTTTATTGGAAACGTTGTATTTGTTGGAGTTTATTTCTTCGGGAATTGCTTATTCAATTATTGAATTAATTTAAAGTCTTTGATAACCTTTTAGGTTTTCGTTTTTTTGCAAAAGCTTGCTCTCTACTCAACAATAATTATTTTTTATCTTAGCAGCATTTAACTGCATATTGTACATTCTCCATAATAGCGAGAAATGAATATACAATTGTTCGAGTTTCACAAATTACTTATTAAGGAAACATATGTTTATAAAATAAACAGTAAGTCGTCATTATATTGTAACTATACGAGCTCTACCTAAAAGTAATAAAAAGTAATATTTACTTGATTCTAATTTTTAAAGTATCATCTTTTTTTAAATACTTTTCTGTGGTCAGGTCAACCCTCAAGAACCTCAAATATATATATATATATATATATATATATATATATATATATATATATATATATA
>JAHWXV010310376.1:0-24584 GCA_024586415.1 Phrixothrix hirtus
CGTGCGTGCGTGCGTGCGTGCGTGCGTGCGTGCGTGCGTGCGTGCGTGCGTGCGTGCGTGCGTGCGTGCGTGCGTGCGTGCGTGCGTGTGTGTGTGTAATTATCATGGCATGTATGAAAACTATTAGAGGTTCTCAAATAGTCTTTATGTATTTAACATGAAGTCTTTTTGACGCTTTCATTGCGAATCCATATAAAGGTAAAACTGTATTTCGCATTCTTTTATGGTGGCCTGCCATCCCTTAATGATTCATAAAGGAATTATGTTCCACCTGGTACAAAATGATTGATTAACCAAGAAATGAAAGATCGGTCTTGTTTTTAAAAGTATTTCTACTTTACAAGACAGTTCCTGAAGATTTAATCAATCTTGGTTAGTAACGTTTTAAAGCGCTGATCACATCACAAAAGATGCCTCCTTCAAGTGCTTGATTTCTACATTTGATGAAAATCTCCGTCGAATGAGCAAAATTTAGATTTTGGAAACACATGAAACGTGGAAGGTGGGATCAATGCGTTGAAAGTAGAAGCTATTTATAGTTTAATTCGTTAGTTGTGTATATTGCAATAATCCAGATGAGAGGATGTGCGTTATTCTCGCGAAAAATAAGATTTTACGATCCAAATGTTTTGACGCAATTAATATCTAAGGTTAGCACAGTATTATCTATTTATGGCTTAATCTTTTGGAAGGCAGTTTACAAAAATCACTTTTTTTCGGAAAACTGATCTTTTGAAGCAAAGTACCTAAGTTTTGTCATTAACTTTGATTTAATTCCTGTCTCTGAGGTGTAGTAATAAATTCAGGTTTCGTTAGTAGTGAGAAATATATGCATAAAATCTGTTAGATTATGTTTAAAGCGCTTTACACGTTCTTGGGGAATTTACATGCGGGCATGCTTATATAGATTTTAAGCAAACACGGCCACCATTTTCTGACAGTCTTTTCATATATAATACAATATTATATATTCATTCTTTTGATATGCACACATGATCAGTTATTTTAATCAACCTCAAGGTCATTTCTGGTGTAGTAAAATCTCTTCAGTGTTGATGCCGTAGATAATCTTAATTGCTCTTGTGCTCATGTTTAAACTCGGCCATCTAATTTTTTACGGTTATATATAAAGGGCCACTTTCACCCAATATATTTTCCATCTCTTCATAAATTTCTAAACTTTGACGCAAATATTTATAAATACATTAATAAACACATTTGCTTCACATGGCTACTTAAAATAGACTATTTAACAAACGGACCTAATATATTAAATGTTGCCAACTATAACCTGCAATTTTAAAATAGTACAAAATGTCATAAGACAGCCATACCTACGCCTAAAGGATCCTTAGATCATGTTATGTAGAAAAATCTTTAGTGCTACTAATTAGTGATATTAGCTAACTGTTGCTTGTATTACTTGCAGGTTCTCGTTTTTTTACGATATTTATTTTAGCAAAATTTAGCAATAACTATTATGCGTGTAAGATCGCGCGATATTCTAGTAATAGATGAACCAGAAATTATTTAACAACACCCTGTATAAGAATTCATACACCTTTTATTTTAGTTTGTATAAAGCTTTAGTGTATTTAGGCACAAGTTCCCGTTATCATTCAATATTATTTAAATAGATAAAATTTGATTCGTTATTGAATTTCATACATTTGTGGTTAAATATTCCAAATTACTACAATGTCGCTAGGCAGTTATTAAAAATTTGATTTTCATAAGCTTGCAGCTGTATTAATATCATTAACATAATTTATGTTTGCGTATTGACAACTCCCTTGGCAAGTGAAGTTATACTGTCTGGCATAAACCTTGAAGAATGTAACCTCTCACGCCTCGTAAAGACTGGCGTTTTCGAGTTCGTTGATCTTAGGATTTAAAATAGATGAGATATGATCTCTATAATAAATTACCCGTCAGGTTTACGTCGCGAACAATTACTCACGGGTTCAAATTATCCAATTTTGTGTGCAAGTAGCGTACCCGTTTTACATCTTCCGTAAGATACTGTGAAATTAATGTCAATATGACGTAAACTCATTTAAGAAATTAACTTCTGGAATCGGCGCACATTTACTGGAGATCTTCTGCACAGAATAGGGCCTCATCGTACCGTACAACATTTATTTCTTACCATATGCAGCAACCTCTCTTTGGGTAAGCGACAATAAACAAATAAGTGACATATTTTTGCTAGACCAATGATGACCTTCTTCTAAGGATTGTGAGACCGCGACCAGGTCACGCCTGATTAAATGGATCCTAACGTCAAAAGTATTGACGGCTCTGGTTAACGGAATACTTACGGCCAGTCTTGTTGGCACTGAAAATTTAATTAGAGATTGCAATGCAAATATTTGCTAATCCATGTTCGTAGAAATTTACAAATAACTTGAAAAATCTTAAGAACTTCACTTCATTTGGTTTAGATAAGTTTAATTACCTGAGAAATTTACGTATAAATGTTATATATTGTGAAAGTTATTATTCTGATTCGTTATAACGATTATTACTTTAGCTATCTATTTTATTGATGCATATACATATATACTTTAGCTTTAAACTATCCTTTTATTTCAGCTTTAATTACAACATAGTAGGTAAAAGCAGTTGTAATATGGGAAACGTAGCGTTCCAAATAGAGCAGCTCCGTAACTAGCGTTGTCCTAAGCCCTGTAAGTACCTCTCTATTACTGTGTCATGGATTTCGAACTAAGTTCTCTATTCATTACATCAATAAAATGAATCTATGTAAGTGATAGAGTGGCGCCCAAGAACTTTAACCTCTTTCACCTCCTAACGCTCCACGTCTCTATAGCTACCGTGCAATGCCGTAAGTACGAAAAATAAACACCTATACACCCTCTTATAAACCTAACGCGAATCCTCCTCTGTACATCCATCATAACAATTAACAAGTATACACTGCCTCCTGTAACAGGTTCATTACTTTTTTTTTATGAAAATGAAGTATTTTTTCTAATTGCTACTCCAGTAATTAAATTTATGGCAACTTTTAGTATATCAGATATATCTTCTTAATGCTTCTTAATGCTATAAACTAATTTACTTTGGTTTTAAAAATTAATTTTTGGAATGTTAATATACCTGTTGACTTTCATCTTTATCATTTGATTATAATCTATTAGGCTAGATAAATCTATTTCTACTCCATATATGACTCCATGTGGCATCAATTCTAAGCTCAAATTTTAATTTAAGGTATGAAATATTTCAAGGCAATTCCGAACATTTCTTTAATTTAATTTACTGGAAATCGTTTAACGACATTATTAAATTTCTTTAATTGAAATATTCTTCATTGCAATAACAAATATTATTTAGTTCAGATAAATCTGTCGTATTCATTTGTTTACTTTTTAAATTTGGCGAAGTCTCGAAAGTCTTTTAGTGTTTGTAGACAATTTGCAAGGTTGCAGCTTTCTCCTTGATAGCACTTTTGTGTGGTTAAGATGTAAAATTTGATTCTTGTAATTTCTCTATTTTAAAGCTAATTTAAAGTTATTGCAATGAAAATTTCCATATTTCTGGCATTTATTTATTTCAAAACTAATATTTATATTCCTGGAAATACTAAAAGGGTTTATTTTATTTATACAATTATCTAAATTATTAATGTTTTGACGAGGATCATTCATGATGGGTTGTATAAATTCTATTCGAATTTATTGAGATTGTTATTTATTATGTTTAATTTACCTACCGGTTTTATGGAATTTTTGTATGTGTAACTCAATCTGAAATGATTTTGGTGACTTCATGTTCATATATCTAAACATTAATTTTGATATGGTTTTAAAAATAGATATATTGTTTAAATTTTGTCTATTGGGAATGTTCTAATAATTTATTTTGTTCACTTAATTTGTTTAACGTTAGTTAATGAATTGTACTGATCTCTGTTTGCCTTACAATACCGATTTCCAGGTCTGAATACTTTTAATTTAAGTGGATTATTGAGTGTAAACTTTTATATTTTATATAGTCGCTATAACCTAAGGATATCAATATGTACGGCCATGCGTTGGTCTGTTAGATGTTTACATTATGGGAACAGAGTGTATTAGTAATTTGAATCTGGATATTCTACTCCCATAAATATTCCTTTTATTATTGATTTAGGATAATATATTTGTCCCAGAGTTATTAGTTTACTATATTATTATTTGTTAAGTCTTTAGCTATTATTTTTGTTTCCTTGAATTATTGTAATGATATTTTACATATCACCGAACCTGACTCGTGTTTATGATTGAATCTACTCTGTTTGATTCAACCTTATTAGAAAGGGTTATTCTTTTCAAAATTATCTTAAATTAATTTCTATATTACTTCTTCTGTCTTTTGAGTTTTAACATTGAAGAATTTGATTTTGAATATACTATAGTTTTTGGGTTTGAAATTCAAAATTTTCAAACTTTAGTTCTAGCTAAAGAATTAAATTAGTGTAGATTTCAAAACTGTCCTTTCTATTAATTTGCCTGAAGTTGAAGAACAAATTGGTGTTAATTACTGTTGAATTTCTAGTGCTTGGTTCTAATTCAAGTCACGTTCCCTTTCAATTTCGATGACACATATTTCTAACATATTAAATTAATTATAGTTCAGAATTTATTATATTCCTCAAATTAAATTATGGTGTAATACCTTACCTAGTATGTTGGACTTCCTCTTTAGGGCTATTGGAAACTACTAGAGGTAGAGAGTCGGTGAGAAATGGCAAAAGTAGTGCGCCATTATAGCCCCAGTAAATGATCTTCTTAGAATTTAGAAAAAAGCTCCCGCTAACTAGATATATGCGAAAATAAGACTTTTGTCTTTTTCTTCAAACCAATATCCCCTTCTATTATTACCGATAGAAAAGAAATGTAAAAGACAAAAGTCGTATACAAATTTGAGGTAAATAAGATGCAATAACCAAATTTATTGTAAAGTTGCCAGTTGGCGAAAAAATATAAATTTTTCCTTTTTTAATGGTAACAATAGTTAACTGTGATATTTTTAAAACGCTAATTTTTGCGTGGTATATGACTTGGTACAGTTATTTCCAGAAATTACAAAGCTATTAACGCTAAACTTGTGTTTGACAGAACTTATGACTAAACATTAAATACTTAACAAAGCCTAATTAGAAAAAAAATAAGATCCTTTTACGTAAATGAATTAAAGATGTATGTTATTTCCTATAAAAAAAAACTTTGTTAGCAGTGCGCTTGAAATCGGATCTTGGTTGGCGACATTGGTTCCTGTTTGCTCATTTATGCTGTTTACTCTAATATCTAAGGCAACTAATTGCTTCAATAATTATTTCTATAACAACTAAGTGTTATCTTGTTACATAAGATGCAACAAAAATAGAATAGGAGCGACAAAGAAATATTATAATCTTTATTTTGAAAATCGAGAACCCTCTCTGCCTATGTTTCAGAATTTGTACATGAATCTCTAGAGGATGGATTATTTGTGGCACCACGAAAATCTGTTTCTATAGGTGAAACCTTGTAGGTAAGTGTGCTTGCTTGTGTAAATCAAAAGAGCGAGATTTTAGCAAGAGAGATTTCTTCTCAAATGGGGCTTTCTCAGTGTAATATTTTTCGTGTTTTAAAGAAGCACAACTTTCACCCTTTCAAATTTACTGTTGTTCAAATACTGCATAGTGGATATCGTCAGAAAGGAATCAACCTCAGCTATTTATTCAGGGCACAGTACAATTTTAAAATTTTCTTTTCAAATAAAGTTTTATGGACCTATCAATATCGATCTGCGAATTGTGGAATGTTTACTCTATACAATAAACGCATGTGCACTTGGGAAAATCCACATTGCGCAATGGAAAGAAATCCTCAAATTAAATTTGGGTTTAACGTGTGGTGCGCGATTCTTGTAGACAAGATTATTAGCTAGTATTTATTTAGTTATAACCTCACTGGCATTTGTACTTAAATTTTTTGAGAAGGGAGTTCAGAAAAATGGGGCCTTACCGTATAACCTTTTACAAGTTAGAAATCACTTGCAGGAAGATTTTCCAAAGAAGCCGACTGGACAAATCCGTCTAGATGTTTGACTTTCGCATTAGCCAGATCTAACGCCGTTAGATTTCGTTTCATGGGGAAGAATAAAAGGCACAGTTTATTCTCAAATACTTCATTTTGCCGGACAATTACAAGAAGCGGTTTTGTATGCCTTTAATAGTATCAGCGAGCGTTCGGTGGGAATGGCAGAAAACGGAGTTTTAAATACTTGTGTTTATGTGTTTAACAAAACGGTTGCTGTTTTGAACACTTGTAATCTAGTTTTCAGGTAGGGACCTTATATTATTTTGTAGTAACGCTTTTGTTAGGTTTTTGGTGTTTAGTCATAAGTTATTCGATTTTTCTGTCAAATACTATTTTAGCGTTGATAACTTCTTTATTTCTGAAAATAACTCGTACATCAGTGAAAAGAGATAAAAACCAGGATTCTAAAAATGTCGCAGTCAACTAAGAAACTAAAGTTTGTTATGTCTCGTCAACGGGCAACTTTAGAAAGAAGTTAGGTATTGCATCTTATTTACTTTAAATTTGTATGCGACTTTTGTCTTTTAAATTTGTTGTCTCTCGTTAATAATAAAAGAGAAAAATAGGTATGAAGGAAATAAGCAAAAGCAGTTTTTCGTAAATATCTAGTTATATACAGCGTGTCCGCGATATAAAAAGCATTATTTAACATACGTGTGCCCAAGCCCTTTGTGAGCATAACTCTGTATGAACTATTAATCTAACGCATAAAAGTTTTGGCACATTTTTGCGTAAAAATCTATCGTGCAATATCCTTTAACATGAAACGTATTTAAAAACATAAATATGACTGTTTTGTTAACAAAATATCATGATACCTACACTATTAGAGTACTTTTTTGACTCAAGGTCGCCAGCTGCATTAATAAAAATAGTCGAACGTATTTTTTTAAATCATCAAAGTTTGCTTGTATATGATAAAACACTATTGCTTATTAATTATAATTATTTACGAATTAATTATTATAAACTTATTTGACAAATAACTTAAACTGACGTAAATTTTATTTACCTTAATTTGTATCAATATAGCTTTAATGAATACTAATCACGCAACATGTTAATGAAATTCATTGTCGTTTAGATTTTTAACTATTTTCTCAAAAATTTAAATTATACACAAGACAAGCGAGTGCAAATATTGTAATATGAAGATATTCTTTATCCAGGAAATTTAAGGTCGTGTTAAAGCGGCTTTACAAAAGTGTTTAACAAAAGTAATAACTAATCCGTAAAGTAAAGTTAACTATAAGCAAATCAATAATTTAAATTTACATAAGTTATTGTCGCGATCAATTAAGACTGCTTCAATTGCAGATTTGAAATTTTCCAACGTGAAGTCATAAATCCTAGCAACCTTTCTCGATAAGAACCTCCTTTATTCAAACAATGAGCCAAGCGCCATAGTTGTGTAACAGCTTTCACCTTCCTGAACTTTTGTCTTGAAGCATTACTAGTTAGGTTTTTCCTGATTCTAGTTTTTCAAAATTAAACAGCTCTTTACTTATATTCATAAGATAACCTCTCTATGCCTTTGGTACACTCCTTCGTCGGTGAGTGAGATGGATCAGATAGCGTATGCAGAATATTATCTTCTACCAACTGTACATGATTGTTTTTGTAAGGCTCTTAAAAGTCTAAAAATTCCTCGATTACTAAGTTAACACTGTTAAATTAATTCATTGAATATAATAGGTTATGTTCAATAAATTCTTTCATGCCAATTTTCTTACGGTTTATGGGAATGTCTGGTATTTCTAGCCCTTGAAATCTAGCCCATACAGGTTGATAATGTTCATAGGATTAGTTTTCATTGTATTTCTACTAGATATTATCAATTAGAATATAGTAATGCGACCTCAACCAGAAATAATTGTTACAAGATCAATACCATTATAAATAAATTACTTATTTACCCAAAAGATATATGGATATGCAAAAACTTGAGTAAAATTGTTGTACTCTATTCATATCTGCAATTCTACATATCCTAAAATATGTTTCAAATTGTTCATGTAATTCTATAATATTTGGAAGACGATTTGTAATCACCGAGTACTGTCGTTTACGTAGCTCTTAATAGCTGATTATTGAGACATCGTGATGTTGCAAAATAGCGAATTGTACCAAACCATTCTCAAATAAAGCAGATAAAACGGCCCAAGTACTATTTCATATATAGGTGTTGCAATACTTATATATTATGTATGTTTAAGGATTGTTTTGGTAGTACGGCAGCTGACTACTTTTGCTTATAATTAACATTTAGTACATCTTTAGCTTAGGAGTGGTTTACTTTGACTATAAAACTATGAAATGAACAGTAAAACTTGTTTTTTATAAACAAGTTCTACAATATTTAATTTAAATACAAACATCTATTAAAATTATGCTATGGTATCGATTTATTCACTTTATGTGCGTAAATCAACATAAAAGCTGCTACTTTTAGAGATATGTTGCGAAAATGTTTAATTTTTGGAGTCATACCTATTAAAATGTTTTTATATTTCTGATGGAAAGCGAAGAAATTTCGTCTCCGTTAAACCATTACCCAGAGGCATACTTTCAGAGTATGTAGTGGTGCTTCAATGTATACGTGTTGGTTATCTGCTAACCAAATTTTCATATTTTGACTATTTATATAACCATAAAGGTGAAATTCCTCCAAGTTGCTGTAATGTGGGGCGTTCAAAATGCCAATCGCTAAAGTGTTCGGAAACTATTCACAGAAATTTATTCCAAGAACAGGATCTCTTGGTGATACTTGATGACATGAATGAATTTTGTAGGGAAATAATTTCAAGCCTTTCTTGAAAGTTATTTGGCAGGAGCCATAACACAAATCTATCTGTTAACTGAATATTTTCAAAGACCTAGAGTCGTTTTTCATTATAACGCTAACATTTTCTACAATATCTTATGTTCTTTAAATTGAACTTCTAGATCCTTACTTCCTACCAATAGTGTCTGATACTCGAAAATTTGTCACAATTCTGAAAGCAACTTCCGAATTTTTTAAAGTCTATAATTTCGTTGGGAAATTGCCGCCTAAATTCCTCGTTACATTCTCGTTGTGGAACTGCCACTTACCATTTTCAATTTTAAACCCGTCTCTGTGGTACGATTCCAGTAAATATGTTCTTTGTTCAACTATAAGCGAAGCGTTTTAACCTCCAATTTTCAAATTAACGATAATCTGACAGAACAAAAGTTATTTGAATTCAAAAATCCATTTGTCTATTGATCTTGGTTCTTATTGCTCTCTCGGTATAATCTAACCACCGTTATATGTCATCAGCTAAAGTGTAATAAAACGCTATGAATATCAGTCAACCAAACCGTCATCTTAAAAGCATGATAAGGTAAGTGTACCTAATTATTTCTTCTTGTGCTAAAATGTGTTCAATTATGTCGAATTACGAAAAGTTCGGCTCGTGACTATTTGATATAAATAAGATACGTAAGTTAAAATATTTGAGGATATATGTAAGTAATTACAAAAAACGCTGCAATGGTCTTGTCATCTGCTTTCCTTATTTCACAATTTTTTAAATTATTTATTGCTTTGTTAACACTTCCATATGCGTACAAATCATACATTAAAACAGGCTTCCCACTGTAGTATTTGAATTAACGAGTAAAGCTCATCAAAGGTTAATCATAACTACTCGTTGCTTGAAACTCATCAACCATTTCATTATAATGGGAGCAAAACGGAATCACATGGAGCACGATTTTGAACTGTGCGAACAATGTTTCATAAATTTCAATCCTATCCCTATGAGTTGGCACGTCATCATGGTGTACAAACCAAGAATAGGGTAGGGACTTCGAAGACCACAGGCAGAATAATTTCGGTGTATCTTTAGCGACTGCTAACTTTTGTCTTTCTAAAACGATGGTCTTAAGTCCTAGCTAGGCCTCTCCCCTTGAAGACAAATTTTGCCGCCTTTTCGTCGATTGGCTTCAATTTTCGTACCAGAACCAGCTGTTTGTCTTCTAAAACTCACGCTCTAGTCTTAGATTTAGTTATAACGTCGTAATAATAAAGCCAGGTGTCATTATTTGTTACATTGGCTATGCCGCCTGTGTTGATCATTTTCAATTATTAGCGAATGAGGCACTTACAACATATAAAGCGTTCTAGCTTTTAAATTATCACTAATTTATCTATAAAGACCGGTTACAGAAATATTTATGAGCTTGTCCAAGTTGTTTTTGAATTTGAAATAACGTGGTGTGTTTCTCGGTTCCTACTTTTACCGAACGACCAGTGCATAGTTAACCGTAAGAAAAAATAAGCTGCATTTATATTATAAAACCAATGCTGATTTATTCATAAAGATTGATAGTTTTCCCCAAATACAGTATAAATTTCATTGAAAGGTACTTATAGTTTTAATTCTTGTTTAAAGTTGTGCTAGAAAATTGTTCAAAAATTCCAGGAAGCAAAGTTGCTATCTCGTACTCCTAAAACATCGATTAGTAGAATACTACTAATTGCATGCCCGTCATCCTGCGCTAGTTATAGGTTCTAGAATATCCCCTAACATAGTCAAAATGAGCATTTGAGAATGTAAGTAGGTAATTTGTACAACCAGACGTCCTGAACATTCTTTGTTATTCTATTTGTCAATCCATAGATACGGTGTAATTTTCTTCCAATAATTAAAAAACATCTATGTTTGCTTTTAAAATAAATGCGAGACAAGTTATGTATCTACGAATTAGCTGCAACTTTACAATTTATACTGTATAATGCTGGGAGTTTTATAAATAATTAAATAATGAACCAATAATGCTGTATTACATTTTGACAGCTTCACAACTCAGTTCGTTTTGATTATATTTTAAAATTGCAGTATCACATTTGTAAAGATACCTATTTTTATTCTTACTATAAATTGTAAGGTTAAAGCATTAAGGATAATTGCTTAAATAGTTATATACTATATTAAGATGTTTACCAGTGAAAATTAATTAACAGAAGCTATACCAGGAACGTGCTTGACTAAGCTATAACTGTTTTTTCACATATTCTAAAGAATGACTTTAATAAACATTAAATTAGTTCATTTTTATATAATATAAAACTCTTCAAATGAAATTGTTTCCTGAAATCGTTTCCTTTGGTATTTAATAACTAATTTCTTATTTAATAAGGGTTCACAATTTTGCTTAGATCTGTTTTCTATTTACTACGTTATTACATACATAAGAAAAATTTTTGTTAATATCGTATTATTATGTACACTAGACTTCGATAAATTAATTGCTTTTCTTAGGCTTCATATCATAAAATTGGGTTTTTGATCCTTCAGGCACCTTCGATCTTTAACGAATTTCGCCTTAATACAATTATATTTGACATTTTACTCTTTTTACTACTATTAAATTATTCCTAGTTACAGTTTAAAATAGTTGTATTTCAGATTTATTGACAATATAATAATGCAAAAATTAATTTTCGTAGATAGTACAATTAGCAGAAAAACGAGAGTGATTTAAATTTGACATGCATCAGTTTTCTTAATATAATTGAAGGGCATCTGCAAAGAGTTTGTACAATGTTTACTAGGTAGGCATGTTAGCTAAGGCTATAAACAAATACAACTTTATGTTATTTATAATAGTAATAATAATAACAATAATACTAATTTATTTTCCAACAAATATAATATCCAATTTATGTCAAACATTATACATAATTAATAAACTATTACACAATTAATGTTTACTCTGACATTAAATTTAACAATGCTTTTAAATTACATCTTTTGTAAATTTCTGCTGATATATTATGATAAACATGACACATATTACGTATAAGTCGGTGATCTCAAGAGAATGCCTGTTTTGGGCATTCAATATTAAAAAGCTAGAGCTCGACGTGACGTTTTTGAGGGAACCGGAAAATTAAGTTACCCTAAAAGTGAACGATAGTCAAATTTATTATGCAACAGGTAATATAAAGTTTTAAATCATATTTAATTTCTACGCTTTTCAGGTGTAGAAATATCAAACCTTGCTAATAGCAGCTTTTGTGAAAAACGTTTAATATAGTAAAATATAATAACTTAAATTAACATACACATTGGCAACTTTCTTTAAATATTTTCCAAATTATACTTATGACGACATAAATGCCAAATTAAAACTCAGTATTCAGATTTGGACCAAACCAAGGGCACAAAGCTGAGAACAGATTTTCAGTTACGAAACGTAAACGAGTTTTCACAGCAGCTTTGCATATTAAATCAATAAAGTATGTAAAGGTACACTTATCGTTAAAATAAATACAAAGACTTTTAACTAAAGTGCAACAAAGTAATTTTGAGGAGTCAGATAGATAATCATACGAAGTTGGATGCTTTTTACAACCATAAGAAGAAAGTTTACATTTTGACATACAGTTGTAATGCATTACTTTTTCCGACGACTACTATGAAAAATGTATAATTTCGCATAGGTTACTAACATTAAAAGTTACACATTGCCCATAGCAACAAAACTGTTGCAAAATGTTCTTCACGTGGTCGTGTGAAATATATTTCGCACGCTTACGTAGTAGGTTGGTATAGTAATTTAATAAAGTCGGCGATGCTTATTCGAATTTGTTAATATAAGCTATTACGTCATTTTAAAAATTGTCACAAAATCTATTTCACAAAAGTATAGTGTGTAGCACGTGCTGAATGGATATTTGACACTTGTGTGTTCAAGCCACTCACCTAACGGCTCGTTACTCAAACTTACACTCGTTTGAAATATCCAACTTTCATCACTAGTTGTACAATATACTATTACCTCACATTTCTAAATCATGAATTAGATGACGTCGAGTGGTGTACTGAATTTCATTTGCCACGTATTATTATGAAACTTTAACTTAATGAAGGTTACAAAATGATAGAAATGCATCAGTGGCGTTAATAATAGAATGGAATGTAGTATGCTGTTCATATCACTGTAAAATTGTGCAAATTATTCTAAAACACCTGTAGGCATATATCAAATTTGCTATATGTTACTCGACCAACCTTATGAACCCAAGCAACTTTTTAAAAACTGAGTAACTTATCCGGAGTTAGACATACACATGTGAAGAAAATAATTGTCAGATTAAACATGAGCGTTGGTAACGGTAAAGCAGTTTTCCCCAACAAGCTGTAATTTATTGAAGTTAGTGCTAGGCGCGTTTCAAAACAAGTTTAACGAAACACGGTATAGACGATTTTAAGGGTGCAGAAAACTTCAATTTCACTACGATAATATCAAAGTACTACAACAGCTGATGCAACCTGAGTTCTCCATCACATCCCAGGGAGAACAATATCTTTATGGCATACAAGTTCGTTGCTTGGTGTCTTGCTGGTGTCTTACACCAGGTTGTGATTACTTTACACAATAGGGTGTGCTTACATAATTACAACTGAAAAACAACTTATTAGATTTAGAAACACTGGATACTACTTTACACAGTCTTCGCCTGCTCCGAAGTAACTATTATCTCTTAGGGCCACTTAAAAGAGTATACATAGAGCATAACATTATATTATATAGGCTGTATCAAATAACAGTATATAAACATCCAGGATGTTATATCAAAAATTGTATCAGTGCAAAAATATAAACTGCAGGTCAAACTTAAAGGTTTCTCGTCACCAAAAATACTCAAGCTGTCATTTTATCAACCTTGCAAAATTAGATGCTTTTAATTACACTGATTTAATTAAAACAAGTAGATCTTTGTAAAATACATACAGCTGATTCTTTAAATGGATTTCGCCTAATAGAATTTATCATTACATTACAACTAGAAGAATATAAAGTTGCAAAGTCCAATTTAAGCTCGTAACAGGTTTTGCTTATGAATACCTTTCAGTGGCAGCAGGAACGTCACCTAATGGCTTAGGTAACTTTTACACAGTCAGAGCGGTTCGATTGGTGGTCCCTTACAGCATTGTTTCACTCTGTGAACAAAATTAGTGGGCACAGGTGAATACCTTTTAGCCTTCTATAAAATTTAACTTTTTGATTATACCTCGTAGGCACTAGTTTGTATATTCAGCCTTTGTACTTTTTGTGATTATCTCGTACATATACTTGGTTAATTTCTACATATTCATACCCGCATAACGTTAATTTTTATATAGGTTTATAAGAATTACTGTGGTTTATACAACTCAGGTTATTTAATCTAAGTCTTTACGCTTAGCGCGGTCTTTTATTTTTATTAACCTTCCCTTAATGGATTTTCTTAGTTCGGTTTGTATTTTATTGATTTAAGTCAATCATAAGTAGGTAATGGTTTAATGTGTTTATTGATTAATTGAAATAGGTAGAAAATTGTTATTATACGGCAATTGGGCTTAAATCTAACTATTTACAAAATATAATTGCTTTAAAGATGTTTTTGAGAAAGTCAATTCAATATTCCCTGTGTCAATTATGTCGAATTTAGTACAAATATGTATGCACAATCGTGAATTAAATTATATACACAATATGTTGTCTTTCCATGATCGGTTCTTAAGAACAACTGTATGTTGATCCATACATTTATCAATATGTTCCTCTTTAGGCACTATTCCATTTCTAATACTAATTGGGAATAACTTTAGGATTACTTCCTTTTCTTTTGTTTCCCATGGTCGTCGGTTGTTACGTTTTTTAGTAGGATTAATGCCTTTCACTGAAACAGAAACAGCTATATTCTGTTTATAATTCACAGTAATGCTTAAATAAGGACAACATGTACCTTTTTTGTTATTTGTGTATTGACTTAGATTTAGATTTTTGCCGTTTAGAGTTTCTAATGTATTTGAAGCAGTACTTATTTCAAAATTTTCTCCTTCATTTTCGCTGCTGCCATCTGAACTACCAACTTTCAGTATATCTAAATCAAAGGATAAATTAGTATGTGCTCTTAAATAGAATATTTCAGAATACTAGATAAACAACTAGATGGAAATATGTTGTTCCAAAAATACAAATGATAATAATACAATCGAAGATTCTAGAAATTCAACAGATGGTTCTATACTATCGCCTGACTTTTTGTAAAAATAAGGTAAATAATGTAATCACGAATACTCACTTCTGTGACTAATATATTAATACATTCAAGGACACAGCAATGAGTCATTGCATTAGAATGTATGACATCAGCATCAAGTTTAATTTTGTTCCCTAATATTCTAGCATATTCTACCATTTTATCTGTCTATATAAGTAGCAATTGAAATTCCTTTAAGTTAGTCTCCCTAAGAATCTTGTCGTGTTAATAAGTTATTGTAAACGAATAAAATATAATCTATTATTACTAGTGTACCCTGAAATAAATACTAAGTTGAATAAGTGTTTTAAATTTATAATTTATAATTTAGTGTATATAAATGAAGACATTTAAAACAATTAATCAGTTTTGCTACAATATTTTTAAGTGTATGGGGCATAATCTAGTGCTATTTAAAATTTGTAGAAACAATATTAAAGTTCTTATGTAATTGCATAGTCGTGCCTATTTAATTGATTTTACTATCGATGTTGGGTCAGACGAGCGGTATGTTTTTTTCTAAGGGGAAACGGCTACACAATAACAGTATTCGGTAGCCTGAGATTTTAGTGACGCCTTTAACTTTGTCTGAAGGCTTAACTTAGGTACTTACAACCCTTTTGTATTTTTCAAACAAATACGACAATGTCAGTTTAAAAGCGAATTTATTTATATAGGATAATAATTTGAAAGTTAATTATACAACAAAGAAAAATAAAGCGATAAATAAAATCAATGTTAAATTTGGTTTAAAATGTTAAGTTATGATCGATGATATCAATTTCTATTAAGCTTATAAATATTATAAATATGAACTAAGTTATTTATGTGTAGCTGAAATAAAGGTTTTCTACCTGCATTTATGGAAGCTACAAAAATAAATATTTACGATCTTTGTTTAAGATAACTTAATGTTTTTATTACTAAATAAATTTCAAATGAATGTCCTTTAAACTTAACTGGTTTACTAATTAAACACTTGCGATTCGCATTCGCGGCAAATGATAGGTATTCGATAACTAACCTTTTCGTTGTCTTCTGGCGGATTTTGTAAGGTGATTCGGATGTCCACTCTGAATTTCTTACAGCATTCGGTGTAGTTTTATTAATTTCTTTGAATTACGTACTTGACGATTTCCCCAACTCGTGGTGATTCTATTGTAATTTGTTTACTGCATGGTATTTGCAGGGACTTTACTGATAAGCTCGTTTATTGATCGATGCACTATAAACATTTGTGGTATATCAGGAAAAGACCCGGTTTTTACTTGAGTGTGGGTTTATATAACTTTTGGGAATTCTCATTGTCTAATGGGGTTGTTGGTTATTTGAATTTCAGTCAATGTCTTTGAACGAAATCTCGTTTCTCGATTCTCACGTAGACCATTTTAAATTTATATGTACGTGTCTTTTTGAGAGTTTCGGGTCTTACTTGCTACTTTACATGTCTTTGCGGCAAGTTTTCTAAATTTTCCGCTTCTTTAAATTATACTGCCTATAGCGATGGCCACCTAAATTAATACTATCTGCCATCTTTTGCTTTTAACAAATCTGACACTGCTTAGTAATCTTGCAACCTATTCTAGAGTGTTAAGATTGCATGTACGTTTGGTTAAAACACATTATCGATGCTTAAGAATTTTATACACAATTTTATTTAACTCTTAGGCACGTTGACGTAAATTACAATTTTGATTATTGATGGCATCACCAATGTTGATAAATAAAAATGATTAGAATATGTTGGTACAATTAAATTAGTGTGATAGGGTCAGGGAATTAATGGGTAACAAAGAACTAATAGATGCTGTCAAGTGTTGCTTTGCAGAACAAGAAGAATGTTTTTTTAAGAGGTTTATAGAAAAGAAGGATCGCTGTAATAAGTGTATTACTTTAAAAAGCGGGAATACGTTGAATAAAAAATATTTCTATTTTTAAATGTTCCCTTTTCTATAGTAGGCTGAGGATTTATCTATATACTCTCGAATATCTAGCAATTTAAAATTGTACGGCTACTTGAATCGTCTCTGGAAATGTATAAATAATAAACATTTATTAAATTTTTTTAGATTATTTTAATACACTTTATGAAATAGAGAAATGAACCGATCGCTAATCGTCATAACATTAAATTGAAAATGCCGTTGATGATTACAAATTTATTAGTCCTAATATTATCTTATTGCATTATTTATATTTAGTGTACGATTTAGTGAACTGCAGCCCTGAAGCTAAGTAAACTACAATTTATACAGGACAAAATTTGATAGAATTATTGGAAAAAATAAATTCCAAGGTATCATGGAACTTCCAGTTTACTGTTCATTGACATTCAGCGATCATGTTGTTATCCCAATATGCTTATTTTATTGTTAAGCTTAGATTAATAAAAGTTTACAAACTTTTGGAACGCCTAATATTTATTTATCAACGGATGTTTAATTTCAGAAAAAGCTTATCGCTGATAAGGAAAGTTAGTAGGCGACATGGAAAGCAGGAAGTGGCCATGTTGAAAATAGTTTGAATTTAAACATACCTGTAATATTGATTTCTTCTAAACTTTTGCCACTAAAGTTCTTGGCTTTTCCTCTAACGACCGCAAGTAATATACGATTCACTCTAATTAATTCAATCGTTCATTCATGAAGCCTGTAAAAGTCACGGTGAACATGAATGTCATCACCAAGGTGTCTGTCTAGCTAGCCAATCATGTTGGTTTTATTTTAACTTAAACAATTAGACAACCGCGGCAATGTACGTTCTCAATTTTGTACTCGTTATTAACTGTAGTTCTTGTAAATTTGCCTCATTACAAAAAAGTCTTCAAGAGACATTACCTCGCATGTATCCTTCAGATGGAGAATTTCTAGCAAATATGTAATTATTGTTTTTCGATATTCCACACGGATCTCTAGTCTCTATTAATTTGTCTATTGCATAGTTCATCTCGGTTGTTAATAATATAGGAACTTTTACTAGAGAACGTGATTTACTAATCACTTCCATTATGGTTAACTGATCTGCTACTTTATTTTCAATGACTTTATTTCCGATGTATTTGGTTCTTGCCAGTTTGATCTAGAAGCATATTGATTTATTGTCATCCTTGAAGCTTCACCTGAACGGCGTTTATTGCAAAGAATTACGCGGCACAAAGTAGTAACTGCTAATCTCGTCCATGACTGCGAATTGAAACTGTTGTTAATAACTTTTATGATTTCATTAATGGCAGTGTCTAAGGAAACGTTAAATCTCATTAAATTTTCAGAGAGTGGTATTAAATTGACAAACTTCATTCCTCGTTGTCGTAAAGATCGTAATGTAGAGGTAGAAATTTTAGTACTCCACTTAAATGACATTAAATCCAAAAATGACTCCATTTGCTTATCTAGTTGTAAATCGTCTTTTCGTAATGCAACTCCGCGGGTTAGTAAAGCGCACTTGCGTAAACTGTGACCCAACTTCAAAGCAAGTGATGGTATCTCATAATCCTGTTGATCAACTTTGCCCCTATGCGAAACGCATAAATTTCTGACAGCTTTTATAGGTGTATCAAAATTGGTAGGCAAGAGACTTTGATTTAGCGTTAATTTACTTGATCCACTCACCGCTATAGCGAACAGTAATCGCCATAATTATCTTATGCTTTGCCTTATGTAGTCATAGTGATGCTTGCCGTATTTATAATACATTAGTAGAGCAAATTTCATAATTAACTCATCACTCCTACATACCTCGCTTATATCATCATTCTGAAAAGCAGTGACAATCTTCAATGCAAAATCTTCATTATCCTTAACTACGCAATTTCTCAGAAGCGATAAACTGTCTACCCTAACGTCTCTTCGTGTGACAGCGCCTTCTACTTACATAGAGCCTTCAATTGGAGGTTTCATTTTCTTCGGACAGGTAGATTTTATATGATGCCATAACGTACTTGTAAGGAAAATCCTAATCAGTTAGGGCACGGACCAAACTGTTTATTATGTGCAGAATTATACTCCTTTAGTGGAGGACGACAGCTCAAAATTAGTTCTCCTTTTTTTATTGTCAGTACCTCACAATTGTGATAGTAATCTCTCACTCTGAGAATGCACAAGAAACCTTCTTTCCTTCTTTAATCTTTAACTTCCAAACCTAACAATTTTGCGAATTAAAATTCCTTATTATGCACGGTCCCTAGATGCCTTGTGAGTGTACACACTAATTTATTACAAAAATAGCAGTTATGCTGTTTATCATACACGTTTTACTTCATTCGTAGGTTTAGTGAAATTTATAAAAATGTCTGGATTTTTAGAGTTACCTGAAGAAGGTGAAGATGATAGTCTTCTCTTCCTTATGTTATGCCTCTGAACAGCAAATCTGGCCTTGATTTCTCTGCATTTAGGTATCGTTTCTATCGGTTCGCCCTGGAACATTCTCCTGTCGTCAATTTCAGGATTATCTGAATTAGAAGAAGGAACATATTCAGAACCGGAGGAACTAAATTCTCTTAATTCTGGTGTACTTCCTTCATGAAATGTATCATGGATTACCGAACTGTTAACTTTGGGCTCGGTATAATTCTTTTCCTCATTTTGATGTAAGCGATTTTTATGGGCATCATCTTTCAACTCTGGAGGTTCCTTTTGAAGTGTAATATCACGTTTTATCATTGAGACCTGTATAGAAGTAACTGGTGTGTTGGGACAGGTTTGCCCATCTGGCTGGGTTTGTAAAGTAAATTGTTCTTTTTCTATATTCCTACCACAATGTTTATCTACAGTATAGGTGCTACTGCTGATAATGTAGTTGTTTTCATAAATTGGGATACTTTGTAACGTAGTATAAGTTTTACTTGCAACACCATTATTGCAATTCGCGTCGGGTTTAGGTGAGTTTGTTATGTCGCGCTAGTTTACCAATAAAAAGAACGTTTAGCATATCAGTATTGATATTAAGGGATAAACTGCTATGAATACTTTTGGTATCATTTTTAACATCATAACAGTTTACACTAGTAGGATCGCAAATGAGTTTTTTTATTTTTTAACGATACACTACCATTAAATTTGTATCATTTCTGTAAGCACAGTTATATATACGACATGATACAGTATTTTCTAATGAGCACATAAATCTTGATGATTTAATTAAATGAACATTCGTAATTATATTTTCCTAAGTCATTTTATCTTCAAAGCTAAAAACGCACACTGTATCATTTTTACATACAGTACATTTATCCAAAAAATTGATTTTAATTATTGTTTTTTTTTGTACACTCTGTTATACCCTCTAAGTATTGGGCAATATAAAAGGGTTCTAGAATAAGATTAGAAAATTAGTAGTATGAAAATTAAGTTTAACGACACTTTTAAGATTCTACAAATTTAATTCAGTAAAGTAAAGTGCCAATTGTCAAACTGCATTTACAACCAATTCAGAGTCAATTTGCTATTCGTTTAAAATTTAAATCATTTATACCGACACCCACTTGAGAGACAAATCTGAAATGTGTATTGCAAACAGTCATTTAGTTAATATTACTGCTTAATTTAACAAATTATTCCTTTTTTATACGTTATTTTAAAATTTGTGTAACAAATTTATAACCTATCTCTGCTAATAAGCAATTATGCACATTCAAAGTACCGCTTCTATGACCAACTTCGCATATACGATTCATAAATTCAAGTCGCTCTTCGAGTGAGAATTTACAGTTTGCAAAAATATAGCAAGTCAGTGTTGAATTTGAGGTGGAATTGCAAGGCATCTAGATATTAAACGCATAGCTTTCAATCAACGACTAGCCAGCGTTGGAAAGCGGTTATGACATATCCTAGAGCTCTGATTTAAAGGTGTTTATATAAATTCAATGCAAAATTCTGAGAATACAATGAACAGTAATTATCTTAGTGATTCCGCAGCAGAGAAACAAATAATTAAAGTTAAGTTCACACAAGGCTACTTTTACTGCAATGATAATTAAAAAACTGTGAAACTTAGACTGCAAGACCTGTGAACATCCATGCAATCCAAAAAGTAGCGTATGCAGCTCGGCTGCCTGCAAGTTTTTTTTGTTGCGCGCACCCTTAGAAATTGCATAGTGTGAACAACATTTATCGATGTTATACTGATTTGATTGAAACTTTTGCTGCAACTTTGAGTGTAGTATTTGAGGTGATTAAACTTGATAAAATTAATGTATTTAAGTTTTGTGTTTAAGATGATTTATGTAGAGGTTAAATGTTTTGTTTACGTAGGTATATTAAAAAGGTTATATTGTAAAATATCAGCATTCTTTTTACTTTAGGGAATTCCATTGTCAAAATAATTTGATTTAACATTATCGGATAGGTCCCTAACATAATTTCAAGATACAATACGTGATATTATGTATATATACATATGTATTTATAAGATGACGTTTAGGTATTTACCAATATATGTATGTATGTACACAATTTCTTTACAATAAGTGATTTTGTCATATTCCTGCAATAAATTATTGACAATTCCCACACTTTCTCGATTTCTAAGCCAATCTTTTACCCACATTCTGTTTTGTTTTGTGTATCGGCGTTTTCGTCTTTTGCACATTATAATTAGGCTTAAACCAATAGTAGTTAAAGTATCACTGTGCATTTCATATTATACAAATGACATTCAATAATGTGCAATTCGCAAGCAAATGATTTAACAACGTCGTCGTGCTGCGATTGGCATGCTGCGTGCAGTAAAAGCTGCGCTGACGTGTAAACAGGTTAGCAACCTTTTTTTAGAGACGAAACTTTTTTTACGTAGCCGCAGTAAGAAAGTTGCATGCTGAGTTGCAGCCGCAACTATAAAACTGCGCTGTAAAAGTAGCTATGTGTGAACTTAGCTTTAAGCGTTTATTTAATACAATTAATGAATATAAATTAAACGGTAATATTGATACATTCTACTCGACATTCTTCGAGCTTAAAAAATATTTGATATTTTAACAACTTAGCAATTAATAACGAAAATGCATTTGTAGCATATATATATACAGGAAATTCCTGAATAAAATAATGTTTTAATTAAATCGATATCTAACTAACCCAGTTAGCTTAGGAGTACTGGCAGAAGTGCTGCGACTATTAAATGAATGCGTCACAGCCATATGCCTAAGAGAAGTACAAATTGTGCTGAATCTGAATTGGTTATAAAACAACTTGAATGATTTTTACAAATTTTAAATGTGCATAAAAAGATGCGACTTTTTTAACGAAATTATACAAACGTAAGTTATTATTATACTATTAATAATCTAGATAAGATGTATAGTGGAAACGCTGACAACTATCGAAAAGATAAAACTTTATAGTATAACAAAGAGCGCGAAAAGATTACTTATCTAATTTTAAAATGTTTAAATTATAAACTTACCTTCCACGACACGGACTGCGATGAAAAAATGTTTCCTAAACATTTTCGCTAAAGAAATGCAACTGGTATCAGATAATCTAAAGGTAACCAAAATACATTTGTAATTAAATGTGTTTGCGTATATATGTATGAGTTATTTTGCGAAAAGGTCCTTAATAGTAAAATTAGTGTTTTTAAAAATTCTTAATTACAAACTATAAACACTTTAAAATCATATTATTATTTAAATTTAATTGTATAATTTAATTTAATTATGATAGAGTAGTAACAATTTCGCATTATAAGAGCAAGGAAAATAATTGTGTATTATATATAGTATGTAGATGTTCCATAGCCCTCTTGAAAGCTAATTTAATAAGTCGCATTTTAATTTTTTATTTAGCATGCTTATATCTGATTTCTATTGAGAAGAGGTTATTTTATATATAATCTAAAAAAATTTAGCGATACAAATAAGTTCTTCTCTTATCCTATCATGGCTAATAATTCAAATTAAAGTTATCATATCTAATCTTGTAATTACCAGTCCTCCAAATTTGTTATACATATAATCAGTTGCTGGGAAGACTTCACTATATTTCTAAATGCTACACTTTTTTTTCAAAATACAAACAATTTAAATGGTGCTTCAGTTTTAGTTTCCAAAATAATTTACTTGATAAAAATTACAGATGGCAAATAGATCTAAAATTCTGAATAATTTTAGTAAACTTTTCATATATTCATATGTTGCACATATATTTAGAACTCTTGAGTATGTTAGGAACGTGATCGTACAGACGATATTATGGGTATCACATTTGAGACTTTATCCAATGGTTGCTTTGTTGAATGTATTTTCCTCTACCATCACTTTTTATTAAAATGACGACCACACATAAAATTTAAGGATTTGAAAACCATATTAGTGAAAAATCAATTAGTTAATATCGTTTGTAACAATACAGAGGGTATTACGATGTCTGACTTATTTCTGAATTTACTGGTGATATCTCAGTAACCGTTAATAATTATTCTATAATACTTTATACCTCTTTTGTTGTAAATTGCTAAAGCTACAGTAATTACTAAAGATATGGTAAAGTTATAACAATTCCATTTAACAAAATGCAATTTTATATCGCTATTCTTCACATAAACATCCTGTGTATATCAAATATTTTTAAATTATATACATATTTATAAAGGGATTCCATATCACTGAAAAAATTGTTTTCAAAATTTTATAGATAAATCAGTTCCTTCTTGACCACCCACTATTGACTCAACATATGTACGACAATATGTACTCGTACATATGTATGTACATACATATACATATACATGAGTTACATTATACTACAATTACATTTATCTATGATTTATTGGGTTCTTACACATACATATCTACATAATTGAAATTATTAATACTGTAATAACTTCCATTAAAGAATATGTTAGCACCTACTTATTTAATTTTGGGTAGAGATAGGTATATGTGTATAATAAAACTATTAATTTTGTTTCTAACCTAATCAGCAGGTATCAATAACTTTCAGGTACACATACATATATACATATAACAATGGAAATATATGAATCTTGTTAAGCACATTATATTTTAAGAGAAAATTCAAATTATTTATGTTGCACATATGTCCATACATAGATGACGAGCAATTACTGGTTAAGAATTTTTGTTTGTCAGCTCAGCAACTCTCAGCTTCTCTTAGTAAGCTACTAAAATTACACACAGGTTTAATTCAGGCTGATGTATAAAATGATATAATGCGTTTCTTATTAAATGTACAGGAACTAAGATTTCAAAAACAGCCCGAAGTTGTTTATTTAATTTAATATCTTGTAATTATAGAATTTCGTAAATGCAGACTTTTAAAGAAATTTTGAATTTAGGTACCACTTATAATTCTATCGTCTTAGATTAATTCTTTGAAACATATTGTTTGTTACCAGAGTGGCAGTGTATGCAATTTAGAATTTTAAATCGCTGTTACGCTTATACTTTAAGCTAATCAAAAGGTTTTAGTAGTTTG
>JAHWXV010310436.1:0-12651 GCA_024586415.1 Phrixothrix hirtus
ATATATATATATATATATATATATATATATATATATATATATAAACCACCAAATATAATATGCCCATAATGTTTTCATATTACATATCCACATCTAGCAATTTATGTTGGAGATTTTAATTGCCACAGTACAATATGGGGATATGCCAAAAATAACTGAAAAAGGAATGCTTTGTAGGAATGGTTTGGGATTAATAATATTCAATTAATTTATGATGCGAAAGATAAGAAAAATTTTAGGTCGGCAAAGTGGGAAAGAGATTATAATCCTGATTTATGTTTGGTAACCATAGATAGATTTTATAAACCTCTTAGTTGTCACAAACAAGTATTAAATGATTTTCCGCATAGTCAACACCAACCAACTTTGTTAAAGATTGGTCTCCAATTTCCTCTAGTTTCTTCATTAGAGAAACGACGCTGGAATTTTCAAAAAGTAAATTGGAAAGGTTCTATGAATGCTGTTGATTCAAATATTAGATGGATAGATCCAGTATTCAGTAATTATAATAGATTCGTTGGAGTAGTTAATAGTGCCGCAAAGAAATTTATTCCTAAAGGTTTAGTAAAGAATATATTCCTGACTGGTCTAGAGAAACTAATAAACTTTACAACAAACATAAAATCAATCCAATCCAAGGAACTGCAAATGAAATTTTAAATTCAATAAATAAAGAAAGAAAGGATAAGTGGAATAATCTCATGATAACATGAATTTTACTCACTCTAGTCGTAGTAGCTGGAACTTACTGAAAAAGTTGGGGACGCCAATTAAGTCAAAAAATTCTAAAGTTCAGATTTCTCCTAGGTCTGTAGCAACGAGATTGGTGAACGTCTAGAATGCTGCTAAGATACCTAAACAAGATGTTAAAAAATTGAGAAATTCTTTAAAGGTTTTGAGGAAGAGAACACGACCTTCTGAAGAATTATCTAGGCCGTTTACTTTAGAAGAACTAAATATTACATCAACGTCTATCAAAACTAGAAAACCTGCTGGTTTTGATGGATTCTAAACAGAATTTGTTAAAAATCTGGGACGTTATGCTTTAAATTGGTTAGTTGCATTGTTTAATTATATTTTGATTTCAGGTAAATTGCCCAAAGCTTTTAAAAGAGCAAAAGTAATTGCAATCTAAAGCTTGGTAAAATAGAAGATGATCCAGCCAGTTATAGACCAATTAGTCTTCTGTCTGCTACATATAAACTTCCAGAACAACTTTTGTACAATAGAATATACCCAGTTATTGAAAAATTATTACTTGTAGAACAAGCGGGTTTTCGCAGCTTAAGAAGTTGCTGTAATCGAGTTTGAGCATTGATAAGTCATATAGAAGCAGGTTTTGAGAGAAAATTAAAAACTGGAGTCGTTTTTGTTGATTTAACTTCTGCCTATGACACTACTTCGGAGGACGTCCTAATTTATAAACTTTACAATGCAATATCGTGTGGTAGCGTGCTTAAATTACTAGAAAATATGCTTTCTGATTGAATGTATAGAGTATTTGTAGGAGATAAAAGCAGGCAAGTTTAGAAAATTATACAATGGTCTCCCACAAAGTTCTGTGTTGGCGCCAATCCTTTTCAATTTGTACATAAGTGATATACCTGCAACAAAAGGGCATAAATTCATTTATGCAGATGGAATATCTTTATCCGCACAAAAACTAAATTTTAATAATATTGAAATGGACCTTAACGAAGATTTGAAAGTTCTATGTGGATATTTGAAGAAATGTCGTCTTTGCCCTAGTACCAAAAAAACTGTAACATTCATCAAAAGAAGCGTATCTTAAAAATCCAAATGAATGATAATTTGATAGAACATAAATTTAATCCAACATATCTTGGTGTTACCTTCGATTATTCATTGACTTATAATCAACATATCGAGAAACAAAAATTGAAAACACGTAATAACGTGATACAAAAATTAGCTGGAACAAGCTGGGGGGTGAATGTAGAAAAACTACGTACTGCTGGTGACATTAGTTTATTCTACTGCAGAATATTGCTGTCCAGTATGGTTGAATTCAGCTCATGTAGGAAGAATTGATGCTCAGTTAAATACAAATATGAGGATTATTTCTGTAACACTCAAGTGAATACCTACTCCTTGGTTACCAGTTCTGTCCAACATTGTTCCTTCACATGTTCGTCGAAAGGCTGCTAGGAAAAGAGAATGGAACAAATATATCAAGTCACCAGATAGGTATCTTATTTAGATTGATCTGCAGCATCAACCAATTAAAAGATTGAAGTCGCGTAAACCTATTTGGCGTAAAAACTTCTTATTCGATGATTTTGCACAAAACGAGTCTTGGAAACAAGAATGGTTTTCCACTGACGTTTTTAACCAGAAGTTAATAGAAGATCATAATAAAATTGGATCCGGATTTGATCAACCAAGAAAGATTTGGTTTAAATTAAATCGGATTAGAACCGGTCATGCCCGGGTTAATTCTATGTTATATCACTGGAATGCAGTACCTAATCCCGAATGTCATTGCAAAAAGGGAATAGAAATAGTAGATCATATTGTAAGCGATTGCCCCTTTACTAAGTTTGATTACGGATTTATTGGTATCCATAACCTTATACAAGAGTCCATTAACTGGTTACATAATGTAAAAGACTTATGATTTCATCTAGTAAGGTTATTTTTTTCCAGGGTTTTTTTCTCTTACTCTTGCACCAAATGGTGGATGAATGTTCCATTATTATTATTATTATTATTAATAATATTAACCCTGTAATTGTAATTGTAATTATTTATTCATACAAATATATATATGTATATATATATATATATATATATACATATTTATATATGACTAGATTGTAAGCGCGTTTGAGATTCTTACAACATTTGGTATTTATTTGGGAACATCCGGTATAGATATAAATGAATTAATAACAAAAACCAATCTATGAATCACCGGTACCATTTTTATGTTAAAATTATAAACGCAAGTCATTAAATTTTGCAAATCCTTTATTAATACCATTTATCAATATTCAAAGGTCCCAGTTCACGTTTTGTAAAACATGAAGTTTTTTTGTTGAACATAATACAGCAACAGTTTTCCCACGAGAACGAGTACGATGCTAAAAATAAATATTAACCAGCGATCTTCCCCTTCCCTTTAAGTTCACGGAGAAACTTCTTTCAACATCAGATCAGAGCTAACTACTGCGAGGTCGCTGCCGACGCATTCGAATTCGTTAGACTACCATATACACGTAAGTGGAGGAGTTTTCTTTTCAATAAACTTACGGTCAAGTAGTGATTCTAGATAAACGTTCCTTTCAATTGCTATTTGACTACGACTGAACAGTTAATTCGATTAAATTATATGTCAAATACGATCAAAGTAACAGGTAGTAATAACAAAAATTGACACTAACTTTTGTTATCCATATCTTTTTATTGTTTATCGAAATAAGACCTATGCATAAGGGTCGGTTGTGTTATCTAAATTAGTACCATTTGTAACTTATATAAAGCACAGCGTTCCCGAACGTAATGATAGGATATAAATTGTTTACTGTAATTTTTCGCCATATTTTAAATGAGAATGATGTATTTCTTGTAACTGTACGCATTCCAGTTTTCAAATAACATTATACCTAGTATACCACGTACAATATTCTTTTATTTTGTAATCATAAATAACTCGGTATAAATGTGTTAATCCTTTCTTTTAGGGAATTAATTTAAGTTAAGTAAGTAATACAGTGTCACGTATCCGTCTAAGTGAGCTGATCGAAATACTTATCCAGTGGCGTACTTTCAGTCAGTAATTAACTATTAAGTATGTCGTGACAAGATCCTACCGATTTCGGTTTGAAATGGGACTCCTTATCTTCTCGTTTCTAAAGAAGACCTACCGTCTAGATATTTAGATAAGGTGACGTCCAAAACTTACGACTTCTTATTCCGACTTTTCGACCCTCGCGAGCAGTTCCTGAATTATTGTCCAATTATTTCTATCAAAAACCGTAAACCTCCATTTCTTCACTGTGGCTGCCGGAGCTACTAGCTAATTCGGGGTAATCGGCATTCTAAACAGCCTTCTGGGGCCTAAAGAGTATTCCGGCCCATTATAAGGTAGATAACATAAAAAACTTCCCTCCTAAAAGTATTTCATAATTATAAACAATATACTAGAGTCGACAAATAATGACAGAGCCATCTATTGTTTATATTAGGAGGTATTTTAGTATAAATAGTATAATGAAAAAGATTCCTCCTAAGAATGGCACGAATTTTTAAAATTAATTCGGCACAAGTGAAAAGCCATCAAACTGTAATATTTATATTAAAATATTTCCTAATATAAACAATAGATGGTTCTCCCATTATTTGTCATTGACATCCACACAGGTTTATGTGTTTAAAAGGAAATTTCTCATTTTCAATCAGCGTGTCCAGTCACCCAGCACTGATGAGCCCCACTAGGGCAAAACCATTGGTCTGCTGGTGCTGTGTCACGCTGTTTGAAAATGCAAGCTTTTATATTTTTACCTACTCGTATTTAGTTAGGTCAAAAATTGTTTGGTGAGAAGCCTTAAAATTGTTCATATTACAGTTTGATGGCTTTTCATTTGTGCCGAATTAATTTTTAAAATATGCTAGAGTATTTAAATATATAAGTTAAAATTTTTATGACTTTACGAATAATTTATAACGAGAGTCTTTCTTTTACAAGTAATACAATAATATAAATGATATCTAAAAAATTCAATTTTAGTGACAGAACTAGATGTACATAGGAATGTATAATTTTATTTATATTATGCTGTTATAATTAAATTCAATTGTGTATTTATCACAATTAAGCAAAGTTAAATAAAGTAGGACTGAGATTGAAGAAATTGAAATTATAGTCCAAAAGAAAATTATTATTTAATTGAATTCTGTAAATAACATTAATTTTGTCATTTATTAACAAGGTTTGTAAATCATTTAAACAAGACTATTATTACAATTTCTATTAGTTTTGAAATTATTCATAATAATACTTAATCTAACTGAATTACCCTTATATCTTTTAACAGCCTAATCGGATGACTAATTTAGATATATTCAAGCAATTTATAAAAATTTGCATAATGAAATAATTAGAGTTGTATTATGTATACAAAATAATGCTACAGTATACCTATGTTAGCGATGACTAGCCCATTGACTCCAGGCTATATCAAACGGACAATGAAGACAACATGTGCTCATTATGTTTAAAGGTAATTGAAGGTAATTGCCGCAGGCCTAATGCTGTTATATATTTTATTGAATGAAATACGTTAAATATTTGCTTTCATCTAGTTAATGTATGGTAGATCAGTCAATAGTACTAGATTTAAAATTTTGCTGCCATGTTAATTAACTTTGGTCATTTATATTTAGCTTTTAATTAATTTATTTGATATACAAAAAGTTCATCTAAACATGAATCTTGTCCATATGATTAATAAATAAATACCTTTGAAAGATTTGAGTTCGGACAGAGGCAATTGTAGTAATCTAGACAGTTCACGTATTCGTCGACCATATAAAACCAACTCTGCCTGTTCATAGTGACGAACGTTCCATGTCAAATTCTTTTATCTACCTGTATGACTATTATTTAATGTGATAATCCTATAACGGATACTTAATTTTGGGTATGAAGCAATTAGAATGGGTCGAAACTTTACGTGTTGATTTTGAAATTCCTGAAAACGTTCGTCCTAAGTTTAATGCGCTGTCTGTTTATCGTCTACCATTTGTTTATCTAGCATAACTTTCGTCCACGATAGCTTCAAAACGACTTGACAGAAGGACCTGATATTTAGAAAAAGCAAATTGGAAGGAGTTTTTAGGCGTTGAAAAGCTTTTAGTGGTGATTAATAAATGAAGTTAGATGAAATTTGGGTAAAATAAAAATCTTTCAAGGTTTCATACATTTTTCATTAAAATGTGTGAAAGAAAGTATATATACGTATACGTATATATATGTAGTGGGTATCAATGAGATTATGTACCATATTTTTAATTAGTAAAATAAAATTATCAAACTCAGACAACATATACTCAGTGACATGGAAATCGCAACACCAATAAGGCGTAGAAATTCGATGACCAAACTTGGCAGAAACTTTTAACTACTAAAAGGTGCAATTGATTAAAATTTTAAAGAAAAATAACAAAATATAAACATAATTTTTATTAATAATGAGTTGGCCCCCTTAGTGGTTACACACTCCCTCGCACTTTGTGGCATTGAATTTAGCAGATTCCCGTTTTCCTCTTGAGGTATTGTGTTCCAAGCAACTTGTACTTCGTGCTGTAGAGCTTGTGGCATCTGCGGAAGATGCAGCAAGTTCCTCAGTCTTCTCACCATAATGTCCCAAACATGCTCGATGGCGAAATATTGGGAGATTGCGGTGACCATGGCAAGAGATTGGCATTGTCCTCTACAAAGCGGTCAATAAAATGTCTTGCAATATGGGGATGGGCATTATCCTGCTGGAAAAGTGGGTCTTCCAACTGCTGAATAAATGGAAGAATATGGGGTTCTACCACCTTATTCACATATCTCTGGGTGGTCATATTGCCTCGGGTGAATTAAACAAGACCTACTCCTATAAGTTATAGTACCCCAAATCATAATCCCCATAGTGTGGTGCACATGCCTCGCAACAGAAATGAAATCTGGATTCACCGCTGAACACCACCCTATGCCACTCCAGGTCCCACTGCAATCGCAACGTACACCACTCCAAACGTTTCTTTTTGGTGTTGAGCCGTTAGAGGTAATATAAGATGTGGCCGATAGGATCGCAAGCCGCAAGCTCCGATTGTGCAGTAAACCGTCAAAGGTTTATAGAACTATTCTCGTTAGATAACCATTGATCGGCAATTGATCTGGTAATGGAGAATCAGTCTCTTGTTTCCATAAGTCGCAGATGGCGATCCTACACCTCATTTGTTCTTATTTGCCCCGCAGTTCCTCTTCTGCGACGTTCATGACCCTCTCTAGTCCAATCCTGATAGCAGCGGATAATGGTGGATTGTTCCGCTTAAGGCAATTTGCAGTATTTCTGAACGACAAACCACCTTCATGCAAACCAACCATACAACCTCTGTCAAATTCACTTAATTGATGGTAATTGCCACGTTGGCGCACCCTAGGCATGATCACACCCTCAAAACAAACGATCACAAGCGAAAACGCTAAACAACTGAAAAAAATATATACCAGACAAGATTGTTAGAAGACACTAACAGAACTGACAAATAAGTCATCATCACTTGATCCATAATAATGAAATTGTAATCAATTGTTACTTTTTAGCAGTTAAAAGTTTTTGTAAGGCTTAGTCAAAAAATTCCTACGCCTTCTTGGTGTTGCGATTTCCATGTCACTGAGTATACATAAAAAACATGGGCACTTATTCTGGCGTATTAAACATTTTAATGGTACTTCCTGCTTTAATGGTACTATCACGATTTAACTGGGTATTTTATTAACTTTGACTTTGTAAATGGGACACCCTATATAATTTTGCATATTTGGATTGCATAGAAAAATTTTTATACATAACGTAACCTTTTCAATTTTCATTCAAAGATGGCCGACTTTATTTAAATTTTTCGAAAAAAGTGAAATATACGTTAATTTTATTTTTACAGCAACGATTACGAAATGTGGTATTGGAAGTGATAATGTCACAAAAAATTGCGTGTTGCCGTTAAAAAAAATTATTGTTGTTTGAAAATTGAGAATAAAGTATTCCTATTTTATTGATAATTCCATTGTGGAGCAAAGATTCCCTTCAATAGTGGCAATAAATGTCAAAAACACGACAGATCATCACTGCCAATTCCAACATTAGTAATTTTTGCTGTAAAAATAACGTTAACGTATATTTTCACTCTTTAGAAAAATTTAAAAACGTCTATCTTTCAATGAAATTCCAAAAGTTGAAATATTTTTTATAGGAACTTTTCAGAAAAATCCAAAAATGCAAAATTATACACAACGTTCTATTTAAAAATTCGAAGTTATATTCGGTTAAATCGTTAAATGCATCAGAATAACCGCCTCTACATTTTATATATAATAACTGAGCTTCAAAATTTTATATTATTAATTAAAAATATGGTGGACCAGTACATAATATTGTTGACACCCTATATACTGACCCATTTACAGTACATATATTTTTACAGCTGTAGCAGTCACATTTTGATTTGTTTACTCTAATAAATAATAGGCTAAGGAGATTGCCCTTTTACACAATTGAAAGAATTTAGAAATAATGTATACAATTCTTTTAACAATTTTGAAGAAGTTATTTATTAATAATTGATAATAATAAAAATAGAGTTGTCATGCATCGTACTAAGAAAATATGTTTAAATGTAAAAACAGCTTAAGCAATTATTTATTGACATTTTTTTTAATACAATAGCTGAATAAAAATTAGTTTTATGCTGTCCTTATTTAAATTATTATTGACTTAGGCCCTGTTTTTAAGGAAGCAGAACGTATTATAGGTTAATTACTTGTTGAGTAAAAATTGTTTTCTTATTTTTTCATAAAATACGTAATTGAAATGAAAATTTAACTGTTTATTTATTTAAAGACTTTCCAAGAACAAAATGGATATTACCAAACTTGTCGTTAAAATATTTTCATAAAAAGTGTTCAAATAAATTACCATTATTTTGAATACACAACTGAGCACGACTTATAATGGATGCGTAGATTCTACCGAACAAATTGGCATTTGCACAAATTTCTTTTGCATGTAGGCACTTCATTATTATAAACTTGCACAATTATAATAATATAAAAGCACCAACCAGTTAAACACGGTGTAGTTGGTCACAATTTGCGATTTAGTTTTTATTATTAAAACACTGAGTAGTCAACGAAACGCATCTAGTAACTGACGTAACTTTACGATTTTATTAAGATATCGATCACTGACGTTTAAAGAGGTGTATCATTTAACAGTCTTGTTTTTATGCATCATTTCAAAAGTTAAAATAAGCACGTAAAATTCTGCTTTACTATGAAAATATTTATTTAGTAAAAAACACTTACTCGATGATATTTATCATATTTGAAAGCATGTGCATAGTCGATTCGTCATTATTTAAAAAAAAGGAATTTTTAGTATTCGTATTTCTTTTAATTTTACGCTTATTGGGAATGTCTATAGGGTCTACTTTCATCCCTTAAAAAGAATGTCATATTATTTGAAACACCCTGTATAATAAAATTATTCGATTTCAAGTTTTATTTTGCTACGTTATAAATTGTTAATAACCAGGTTTCCTTATTGTCGAAAATATTGCAATTTTATTTTAAATTACAATTCAGTTCCAAACTCGTTAAAGACTTTCTGCTAGGCTAATGTTAAATTTTAAGCTTTTGTTACGATTGCTGATTAAACAAAACCTCGTATTATACTTTTCAAAATTTGTGTCTAGAATTTTATAATTATATAATTTCGGATTTGTATTGCTACTTTTTATGAAGTTCCATTATTAACCAACGCTTACCAAGATCTAATGCAGACCGTACCCAGAGATAATATAACTATTCTCTGTCTGTTAATCAATTAACGATTTAGGTTGAGAAAAATTACGTCAATGATAATTGCTATATATAGTGCAGCTTCCATGACAAATGTTGGTTTCCTTATTTTTAAGGGACTTTAAGGTCGTCCTGTATTGGCCCTCTTAGACATGGTAATCTTAGGATATCTTCCAGTCGTTCTCTCTGAAATTTAAAGGATGTTAATGAGATAGAGCAACTACTTTGTCATCGTTTATCTCTGACCAGATCACATTTCTTCGAGTATTTAAATTTTTGTTGCGAAATACCCTGATAATAATGTAATCAACTGTTTATGTCAAGCAATAATTTTAACCACTTCATTGTACAGTGCATAAATTGAAGTTACATATTCTAACATTTAAACAGGAAGCGAAATGTCGCTAATTTGTAAAATTTTATTGTAAAACGGTTATTAATTGCGCTGTCTTTTGTTTGAGATCATTCTTTATTTTTAACTTTTAGAACTGTGTTTTAGATTAATTGATATATTGACCTACCATTATAGGCATTAGAACTAATTATTAATTTGAATTTGTAAATGTAAAAATTGATTTAGCTATTATTTCTCTTAAAAAATTATTTTGTTCTCTGTTATTAAATGTTTTATTAGTTTTTTTGTTTTTCCAATATTTCCTAGTAATTGCTACGTGGTACTGGGTAAAAATAGTAATAGTTTATTTCATAATTAAAAACGGAAATTGCGGGTTGGTGAACAAAGTTTTGCACAAAAATTATATATTATTGGTCTATTTCAATTTTTTGAAACATAATAATTATTGAAATCAAACATTTTCACCTAAACCTGTAAAAAATTTGCATCTTCATGATTTCCAAAAAAAATGGTGTTCCATAAAGAGCGCCGAATTTGACTTGAGTTGTTTCGAAATGACATCTTGTCGCAAGCTAAACTGACAATAACACATGCGGCAAATAAAAAATCATTAGTGTTTAATCACGGCCAACAAAACTACAGTGGAGCGAAGCGGGGAACATTAATACTTGCGAGGCTAAACACTGTTAAGTCAAGACAAAATCGGTAAAAGGTGGGCGCCACTGTTCTCAGGTCAAAGCTGCTACTAGGTGATGTTTGTGTAACACCCTATATGTCAAGATGTTAGTGGCCTACCTTAGGAGTGAAGACAGGCATTCTAATGGTACTGCAGATACGGGATATTAACTGAAAGACAAGATATACTAAGCTAAAAGTGCTCACTATTTATGACAGCTCTTGTATATCTTGGAGTGCTAACTTCATTATAAAATTGGTGTGCAGCCCCTACTCATGCTTAATTGATCCAAAACTATCTGTACTTAGGGAAGTGTAAAAATACTATGACACTTTTGATACGCCATGTATATTAAAATTAATGCTAATTGTTTATAAGTCTTGAGCTTAATTTAACATCATGCACAAATTTAGGTTGTAGTCTGCTGAACGTGAACTATATAAAGGCAGTAGTTAGAATTGACCATCCTGTATATCATTAGAAATCACGCTGACGAAATTTTAAATTACTATGCAAGTTTTATATTTACTTTGAAACAAATTCTTTATAGCTTTTCCTTTATTGGCCAATTATGGAATGAGTACTAAATTTATTTGGCGCGTACTGTATAAATATCATGTCAGGTAAACTTTAGGTTGTCAGTAATAAAGAAAGAAAACGCTAATTGGGCACAAACACTTGATATAATAAACTTATAATATGGACACATTTATACATAATTGGTTAATACGCAATGGTAAAATGCATATTTCTTAAATAAAATTATACTAATAATACACACAATAGTTTCTAACGTCGATGGACTTACCATAAAAGCCGTTCTTTGGGTCCTAATTTAAATGAAAACCCTTCTCAGATAGACGTATAAGGAACGCTACCTGTCTGAATCTTACCAAATTCAAAATCCCAAATTATTTCTGGAAACCCGACTTCGATACCATTGCCCTAGTGGTTTAATAAAATTTGACAAAGACAGTTTCAAAATCTAAAAATTAAAGACACGAAGCACTATTCAAGGTAACTTTTACTCTCTGCTAACTGTATCGCTTAAAGCCTGATAACTAACTAACTTTTGATTTTCCCCCTGGGAATCCTGAATTTGCATATTTCGTGACCTCAGTATTATCGAACATCTCGGAGCGTTTTTTAGTCGTCTTGTTGCACAATTAATTTTTAAACAAGGTTCTCGCAATCTCGTATACATTATTTATTTGTGTATTTGCTTATGTGATTTTCACACGAGTCCATGACATTCGGGCAACCTTAGCGCGTTACTTGTATTTCAACTGTTTAATGAAACATCAACGCTGAGCTCACTGTCTGTGAGAATACCAAACAACTAAAGTTCTTTTAATATCATGAATTTTTACTATGTATTTTTAAAATGAATAATTTTATATATTATACGAGGTGAATCTAAACATTTTTCTGTTTTAATCTGTTTACTCCTTAGGAAATTGATTTCTTACTGATTTTAAATTCACAGTAGTGCGTAATTATTAAATTATTATTACTTAAAGTCTTACAAAACACAGCAAGGGCTGACAATCTCTTGTCACTCCAATTGATTTAGCTTCGGTTGTTAATCGAATATAATATGTTTTTCTCGTTATAGAGCAGTTTACAACTGTGCAACGCGTTCTTATTGCCAAAACATTTTACAACTCGGTGAAAGTGCCACCCAGACAATATAAAAATTAGTGCGATTCTCAGGAAGAGTGAAAGACCTAATCATTGTGCAGTCCCCAAAACTAATGACTAAGTTTCGACAATCAGTTCAGTAGAAACAGTGAAATTGTCTAAATGGAATCGTTCTCGTTGGACAGAGCAACAATGTTATTGTGAGTTACGGAAAATCGATTCATTGACGTTTGCAGCATTTAAACACGCCGATAATTCCGAATTTTGCCTAAAGATCTTCATATTGCACGCTGTTTGTTACCAGAGTGGCAGTGTATGCAATTTAGAATTTTAAATCGCTGTTACGCTTATACTTTAAGCTAATCAAAAAGGTTTTAGTAGTTTGGTAAC
>JAHWXV010310447.1:0-10796 GCA_024586415.1 Phrixothrix hirtus
TTACCAAATTACTAAAACCTTTTTGATTAGCTTAAAGTATAAGCGTAACAGCGATTTAAAATTCTAAATTGCATACACTGCCACTCTGGTAACAAACAATTATTTTTACTGGATAAAGTATAATAAAGTTTTCTATGTAATGTGATTTAAAGTTAAAAAAAAATTTAGAAAAATACACTTCATTAATCCAAATTTTACAACTAAATTGTATACAATGAATTTTTTTATATGAAAAATTTAAGTAATTGCAATTAAACGGGTTCAAACGTTATCAAATGTTTAATATCTGTAACAAATAAATTTAATAATCTCTATTTATTACAAATATTATCTTTCAAAATTATTACAAATACATGTTGAAAATATTTACAAAACAAAATACCTTCACAATCGACGTCCATCATCTCGATTTGATATACGAGGTGTCTATTAACTATCATATGAGCTCCATGTTTCTGCGAGTATTCTTCTATAACATTGCAAAATTTTATAGTTCACTTGCTCCTAAGCTTAAATTATGAAAAAACCTTCAAACATTTCAGAAACAATTCAGTCAAAACTTATTTAGTAACCAGTTGAATCAAATTTGCTTCGGTCGTGCTATACTACTACCTATTTTAAAAGATGTGTTAAGTTTAGATACGCACCTTATTTATTTATTGGATCTAATTCTACCACTTTAATAAAATAGTAGTTCTTAAAATTACCACCAAGATTAAATTACCGAACCAGAGCACCGCAGCTCTGAACTTCACCTTGCGTTTGAATCAGCTACGTATATACTTTCTTATTTGAAAAATTATGTATATCATATGTAATTTTAAACTACTGTATCAATAAAGTAAATACTAGACTTCTGGCATGATTTGTACTTGTGGCGTGAGGTATTCTTCCTCTAATGAGGATCAACTAGGCCAACTTGATACCAATGCTTAATTATGCTATTAACATTATGTGATCTTTAAACTTATGACATACGAGGTGTGACAAAAAAAATAGGCCGAACGAATTTATTACGAACAAATTTGAATTAATCTCCTTCAAAGCACCCTCCTTGGCTAGTGATGCACTTATACGAACGTTGACTCCATAATTGGAAGCATTTCTGTAAAGCTCCTTTCAGAAGGTCCTTCCGCTGCTCCCTCGTTGCCCTCTCAATGTCGGGAATGGTGTCAAAACGTCTTCCTTTTAGCACGCATTTTACTTTTGGGAAGAGCCAAAACAGTCCAGCATTCAACGACGAATGAGCTTCTGTGATATGGAACCACAAATTTGATGGAAATACCGACCCAATCTCTTTTCTAGAAAGAGTGGACGAATTAAAGAATTACTATCACATTCAAAACAACGAACTTCTTGCCGCACTACCGGAATTACTTAAAGCAAACACGTTATTGTGGTACCGAAATAACAAAGATGATTGCACCGACTGGAATGACTATTAAATCATTCAGAACTTATTATTTACCGCCAAGATATTTATTTAAGATTGAAGAAGAAATTAGAACAAGAACACAAGGCACCGATGAAACCATTAAAACGTATATAACCGCGATTCAGAACCTTATGCGTCGTCACGATCAATACTGTACAGAACTAAAACTAGAACGAATTTATGGAAACCTCAAACCAGAATACAAAATATACATCCGCAGAAAAGGCTTCACAACTCTTGACGAACTGGTCGCAACCAGAGAAGAATATGAAAACAATATTGCTCAAGCGAAATCATTTAAAACACCACCTCCGCCTACACCAGCTTTTATTTCTGAAACCGCATATCAACCCAAGAAGTTAAAGAAATCCCTTATGACCGTCACACCAATAAAACACAGCCTAACACCAGAAACAACATACAAACAACGATTACCGTCAACAACATACAACCGTGAACAAACATGTTGGAGATGTGGAAATACAGGACACTGGAGAAATCGTTGCTATGCTAAACCAAAACTCTTTTGTTCGTATTGTGGAAAAACCCCTACGTTAACTAAGAATTGTAAATGCACGAAATAGGGAAACGCAAACAGCCAACGGGAACTACAGAGGTCTCCCGTAAACCGGCAAAACATACCTCTAAAATAAAAACCGAACCGAAAGAATGGAATGAATGGTTAACGCAAATCCGCAATGAACAAATTAAAAACAAACCGCCGATTCCACAAAAAACAAGCACCGTCCAGAACTCAATGAATACCGATAGAAGACTATTCTTAAAAGTCGAAATCGATGGTCAATCCCTATTGGCAATGATAGACACTGCACCTGAACAGTGCTTTATCAACGAAACTATCGCTGACGACATCCCAGAATACAGCCAAAACAAGGAAACCGCAACGTATCAAGAAATACAAATGGCAAACGGCGCAGAAGCCCCTATAACCGCAAACATCCCGATCCTTATAAAAATTCAAGATAAGAAAATCAAGTTAACTGTTGGTGTAATCCCACAGCTAACAACCGACCTAATACTTGAGATAGACTTCCTAAACAAAACCCGTGTATAAATTAATCCGCTACGTAAAACATTAAAATCTTTTAACTTCACCTGGCCATTACAACACCGAAAAGGAATTAACACAATTTGTGGTCTCCAGAACCTACAAAATACCGAAAAAACCGTCTACAAGAATTCCTTACCGAAGAACTTAAACAGTTCGACAACATTTCCGGAACCACCGATAAAATACGGCATAAAATAAAACTTAAACCCGACGCTACACAGCGATACTATCCCCGAAACCCCGCACTTCAGCAGGTAATAAACGAAGAAGTAGACAAGATGCTACAAGACAGCATCATCGAACCTTCGCACAACCCGTACAGTTCACCCGTAGTCCTCATTAAAAAACCAACCGGGAAATACCGATTCTGCATTGATTTCCGCAAGTTAAATCATATGACGGAGACCGACGCATACCCTATTCCGTACATAGAAAACATCCTCAACAAATTAAGAGGAGCCCGTTACATTACTACGTTAGATTTAAAAAACGGATATTGTCAAGTACCATTAGAATCCGAAAGCAAGCCATTAACCGCCTTCACAGTACCCGGCAAGGGATTATTCCAATTCCGTGTAACGCCATTTGAACTCCATTGCGCTGGTGCAACCTTCCAGAGACTACTATATTCAGTCATAGGACCAAAACTGAAACCTCATGCATTCGCATACCTTGACGGCATCATAGTAACCGGAACATCCTTTGAAAATCACCTGTAAAATCTACAAAAAGTCTTTAGAAAATTAAAAGATGCAAACTTGCAGCTGCAAAAAGAAAAATGTAATTTTTGCCAAACCGAAATCAAATATTTAGGTCACATACTAAATGTAAAAGGCATCCATACCGATCCCGAGAAAGTGGAAGCCACAATGAAAATGGAAAGCCCGAAAAATACCATAGGAATTCGCAGTTTCTTAGGAATGACATCCTGGTAGGAAGTTCATACCAAACTTCGCACGTACACGAACACTGTTACATAACTTATGGAAAGAGGGAACAAAATTCAATTGAACCGACCAGCATAAACAAGCTTTTAAACAATTAAAATCACAACTAAGTAATGCACCTGTTTTATCCTGTCTCGACTTCAATAAAGAATTCTTTTTACAAACAGACGCTTCTGACGAAGGCTTAGGAGCCGTGCTGTCACAAGAAACCGAAGACAACACCGGAGGAGTAATTGCTTACGCAAGTAGACCATTAACACTGGCAGAAAAAAATTATTCAACCTTAGAAAAGGAAACTTTAGCAATCCTATTCGCAATAAGAAGATTCATGATGTATATCGAAGGATATCATTTCCTCGTTATTACCGACCACCGATCACTACAATGGCTTAAGGACAACCCTAGTCCGACAGCAAGAGCCGCTAGATGGTTAATAGAATTACAACAACACAGCTTCACGCTTCAATACCGGCAAGGTTCACTCAACAAAGTAGCTGATGTATTATCAAGAAACCCAATCACCGAAACCGCCGCAATTAAAACCGCCAACACACAAAAATGCCAATGGATCGAAACGCTCAGAGCAGAAATACTAAAACATCCCAGGAAATACGAAGATTATAAAATAGATAATGAAAGTATTTACAGGAACATCCCAACCGCGACCGAAGAAACGGATAAAATGCAACCTAATTGAAAATTATGCGTACCAAAACACCTAAGAAAAATGGCTATAACCGAGAATCACGACACAACGAGCGCAGGTCATTTAGGTACGAATAATACAATTAACCACATACAATTAAATTATTACTGGCCACGAATGCAAAAAGACATAAGACGCTACGTACAGCAGTGTCAAAGCTACCAGCCGTATAAACCGTCACAACTTAAACCGGCCGGAAAAATGGGATGCACAAAAATAAATGGACCTTGGCACACAATTAGTACAGATTTAATAGGACCAATCACCAGATCATCGAAGGCAAATCAATACCTCGCAGTATTTCAAGATACATTTACAAAATGGGTCGAAATTGAACCGTTAAGAACCGCAACAGCTAAAACCGTAACCGAAGCGCTAAAAGAAAAAATAGTCTACCAATTTGGTACCCAAAACAAATAATTTCCGATAATGCCCCACAATATGTAAATAAAATTTTCCGCGATACCGCCGAAACCTTTGGAATAAACTACAGGCTGACAACACCATACACACCGCAACAAATCCTGTTGAAAGGATAAACCGAGTCATTGTAACTATGATTGCACAACTTGCAAACAATAAACACAAAGACTGGGACAAACTTATACCGGAGATCTGCTTCGCTTTAAACACCGCCAAACACGACTCAACCGGCTTCACACCCGCATTACTGAACTTCGGGAGAGAATTACAACAACCCCTCACCCTTAAATCACAAACCGAACGAAATGGAAACTTAAACCACCCCACACTGAGTACGGAAGGGTACACAAGTCAATTAAAAACCCTGAAAGACATCCAAGAATTAGACAAGTCTAATTTAGCAAAAGCATGCATGCAACAACGCCGGCATTACAACCTGAGAAGACGCAGCATCGACTACAACTAGGAGACGCCGTCTATCTACCGGAAAGACCTTTATCTGATGCAAAATTAGGACGTTCCGCAAAATTATGTCCAAAATTCTCCGGACCGTACAATATCACCGAAACTATATCAAAAAACACAGTAAAATTAAAGAATATTAACGATAGCAAAATAATTGGACCCGTGCACATAAAAGATATCAAGCAAGCAAAAGAATACGAAGAACTAGCACCGATAACCGATAATAACAACATATAAAAGGCAAGTAAAACCGCAAAATTGTCATTGTTGGTCAAATTATTATTTAAATAAAATGTCTCCTAGACCTCAAGCCCATAAAAAAAATCTTTAGACATGCCTGATATCTCCCATATTCTAAACATCTCAACCCCAACTAATAGCTTGTTCCAGGCACAAATACCTTGGAGGCCACCCCCGGTAATCGACCATCAGATTTCGATCAAACAGTCGTGGAAAATGAAAATCACCACCCCCGAGGACCTAACAGAAGCTTTCACCCGTATCCTGGGTCCGTCACCAATAACACCGCCCGTGCAGTAGCCACCACTCAACCTGACCGCCATCAAAGAAGATGTCTTAATGGAACAAACCGACAAAGCCCATCAGGCATTCCAAAATTTCAACTTCCCACCGCCTCCGAAACCGTCCCCAACACCACCACAAAACATAAACGGAAACCAAAAAGAAAGGCCCACAAAAGCCTTCTAAAGTCAAACACAGTGCACAACATTTTTATCACAAAGGCAAAATTACAAAGAATGCAACAAGACATAAACTTCAACCACCGTTATGACCTAGTCACAAAATGGTACTAAGCAGCAGCCACCGCCGCCACCAGCAACACTAATCATCAACACCAAACCCCAACTTTACGGTTTCAATCGCCGTGAGGCAAGTGTAACGGTTCCCACAGAACTTGTTAAAGTGTAATCGCGACGCAGAATCCGATTTGCAACAAATCTGTACGTCTTACAATACCACAAGTTTGAATAAAGATTAGTATGATAAGACATTGTAAAAGACATTAAGAAGTGAGTGACCGCGAAATAATTTCAAGTAAATTTCAGTCGTTAAACCGAGTGTATATAAAAGGTTAATTGTAGTAATGAAGAACAATTCAAAAAAGATAACGAAATATTATGCAATAACCGAAATGTCAGTTAAATGTTCAAATACAAATCAGAAAATTTACAACCGAAATAATTAAGCTAATAAAAGCAAAATTAAAAACCGGACGTAATTAACTAAAGCATATTAAGTAGAATTGCACAATATTTCGCAACCGATAAATTGTTAAAGAAAGCATGCATGTGATACGCTTATCAAGTAGTGTAAGAATGAATAAGCGTTATCAAAAACGTTCGAGAAACAGAGAACCACATAAACAAATTCTGTATAAAAGAACAAAGTTTTCAGCAAACAAGGATGATGATTACGACTCCGACCGTGAAGTCGTAAAGATTTCGATATATACTTCTCGTGCGCCCGCAATAGCACTAGGAAACCGCACCGTTAGCTTCACCGAGGCCCGCATTTGCATCGGAAGCCCCGATGTTCACGCGCTCGGTGCAGTGCGAACTCCGAAACAATTTTATTGTATTTAAAAAGCGCTTTGTTAAATCTCTTCGATTTAATTGTATTATAAACCGTCAACGCAATATTTACAACTGCGAAACTCATTCAGAAATTCGTAACGGTAGAACATCCCTGTTGAATACCCGATCATAAAGAACTCATTGTTGGAAGCACCTAAGTTGCCTCTGTAGAGAGCTGTTCCCGACAATAAGATTTAACTAGCGCGCCTACGCTTTGTGCTGATTCTGTAGCGGAGGCGTCGGCGTGGCTAGTATTTGCCGTAGGCGTAAACATCAGCCATCTCTGTGTTGCTCTTGTAGCGGGGGATCGCGGGACGCTCACGACTTCTTCTTATGATATTTTATTTCGTCGTGTGGCATCTGTCGCGGACAAGATAAAAATATCATTGACCAAACCGCATAAATTATTTTTCACGAGTGTCGTCCGTCCACCAGCGACGTGACCTCGCTCCCTTCACGAAAAATACTGAACTTGTATATTAGGAATATCAAGCGAACAGAAAACTTCTAACGGACGAATAAAATTTCTAGCGAGGCTACAAAGTGACGGACCGCGCTTATTAATAATTAATTTCACGTCGCGACGCGTGCGTCTACACTAAAAGCTTTCGTTCGCAACAAACGGAAATTATATTCATATGTATATAATTATTAATTACAGCCTCTTGTAAATATGTATTGAATATCTGAACCGTTAATTTGAACCATTTGTATATATTTTTATTTTATCATTGAGAATAGACTTACTTTTGAAGGTTTACACCTCTTGTCATTACCGCCGATTATAATTCTTAAATTCCTAATTACCGAAAGATCGTTTCGCATAAAAAGTCGCGACCTCTCTTAGTGGCCGCTTCGTTTTAACACTTAACTTTCTTAAATTTAGGATAGCCAGTTGCGAAGCGTTGCCGAATGGAACTTCAACGTCCACTAGAACGAACCATTCGACCCGACCAACCCAGACCTGAACCGATGACCAAACCTGGCTGCTAAAATATAAATAATTTTTCTCAATCTCGTAACACGAAGATACCGCTTTGAACCGTTACAGGAGAGAAAAAAAATGGTGCCCGAGCACGAACTTGAACTCTGGACCCTTGGATGCTAAATCTGGAGAGTAAAGGGGTTGAAACAGTCAGGAACCTTTTCTTTCGGCCAAAAACTGACGGATCAGAAGCGAGCTGTGGTATGCACTCGTCTCATTTGAAATTATCGGCTAAAGTACTTTGCACGGACCTGTACAAGATGGACAGTTCTTCAGCAAGCATTCGAATAGCCAATGGGCTGCTTGAACGAATCGTTTTTGTCACTGTTTGCACGTTTTTGTTTATTTTTGAGATCGAAGGACGTCCCGGCCGTTGTTCGTCTTTAACCGACTCATCTTCGCTTTCAAATACCTCACACGACTTGTAAACAGTCTTCAGAGTCACCACATTATCGGCATACACTGATTTTAACATTTCATGAGTTTCTTTGGCACATTTTTACAAGTTAAACCAAATTTAATGTTGACGAGTTGTTCCAAATCTATGATGCGCGACAAAGACAGTAAATACGACCTAATACGACCACTCTTCCTGCTCTGGAAACCGACTAACAAGTCCACGTATTCAAACTTGACACTAACTATTTCATAGGATCAGTCTATTGGACTTATGCAAGTGATGCAGAGTCAGCAGTTGCTGCTATAAAAATTCGTTCACCGTATTTTTTGATCATATCTCGTATTTGATGCAGTTTTAACAATTCTATACTATAGCATATAAACTTGGAATTACAATCAGTAAAATACCTAAACGGGTACGTTAACACTGGCGTAATTGGGTTCGTGGTGTTGAGAAAAGCCCTTCGCATGTTTCTAAGATATTGCCCTTCATCTGAAGGATACATTGTTGGACATTACAATCTCAGATTCTGTTTTGATTTAAGCAATAACTGTGCAACTTAAATTTACATTGTATTTGTTGTAATCCAGTGTTAGAACTAATTGAATAAATCAATTGTGACAACTTCCATTATAAACTGAGATTACAATATTCAAATCGTTTTGTGTATTTTATTTTCTTTAATCTCAAATTTCGATGCTATTGTTACTTTCAATTTTACTGTATGATAACAGTTGTTAAAATGAATTAGTTCCTCCAACTTTATAAGATAACATACCTGTATTGTAATTATAAAATCAATTTAAAAGAAAGTCGAAAAGGCATAAAACATGTATATCAAAATTTGGAAAAATTGCTTTTTTCTGTCTATTCAAAGGGTTAAAATACTAATTAATAAGTGGCTTTATAAATTATATACATAAATTTACCTTGAAAGATGTAAATTTTACTAAAATTTTCTTGTCCATTAAACTTGTTTTCATTCAATTAAAATGAAAAAGACGCCATGTAATTGCCTTGTTTCGATTGATTTGAACAATGTTGTTACAATTACTTTATATCTGGAGGCAGTTCTAACAGTAAACATAAACAGCAATTAAATTCATGTAAAACACTTCAAAATCAATATAAAATTATGGTTTAAATACTATTATTCATTTAACCTTTTATTCGCTTAAAGATATATATTTATAGGTATTGCAAAGATAAATTTCTATCCTGAATTTACGGTGTGTAGTTGTAATATACAGTGTGACCAGTGCAGTCCGCATCATATGGGAATTTTTTTATTAATAGCTTTATTCGAAATTTGACTTTGGCATTAATTTTTGCTTCGATCGAGATGAAAAATAACCAAAAAATGGTAGTCTCGCGATTCGCATTATCCATCAAATTTAAATTTTTTTCCAAAATATTCCAAAAGTTGTTGAGTTATTTCTCAAAATATCGAAAAAAGTTATTAGAAAAAGTTTTTTTGACTGCAATTTTTAAGCCGTATGCAAAATTTCAGATACATAAGATAATTTTAATTTTTTGCCCATTATTTGTCAATGTTGCAAAATAAGACTCGACGTAACCTATATAAACCCTCTTACTTTTGATATTGCTTTATTTCAGACACATTTTCGTTAAAGTAGCACCATATTAAATGTATGTTTTTCTACAAAATCCAAATTGAACTATTAAAATTTAGTCACATCTGATGCAAAGTTTATTTGGTTTTGACTCTATATAAGCTAACTTCATAAAATATCTAATTTTTGGAATGGTAGTTTGTGTGAAAGTAACACACATTAATATTAAGAAAATAGTTTAATTGAAAAGAGTCAAATTTTCTAATAAAAAAATCACAAACGTTTCGTAAAGTTAAACGTAAATTTATTTTCTTAATGCAGATTTTACTGATGACACTGTATACTTGTTTGCCTTTTACTTTTACACAAACTACAATTCCAAAAATTAGATATTTTATGAAGTTACCTTATACAGGGTCAAAACCAAATAAAATTTGCATCACATTTTAATAGCTCAATTTGGATTTTGTAGAAAAACACACATTTAATATGATGCTACTTTGAAAAAAATATGTCTGGAATAAAGCATTATCAAAATTAAGAACTTTTATGTAGGTTACGTCGGGTTTTATTTTGCAACAGTAAGTGCAATTTACGAAAATGGATAAAAAATGAAAATTATCTTATGTAGTTGAAATTTTGTATATGGCTAAAAATTGCATTCAAAAAGCTGTTTCTAAAAATTTTTTTCGATATTTTGAGAATTAACACAACTTTTGGAATTTTTTTGGAAAAAAATTTAAATTTGACATAATGCGAATCACGTAACTACTATTTTTTTAGTTATTTTTCATCTCGATCGAAGCAAAAATTAATGCCAAAGTCAAATTTTGAATAAAGCTGTTAATAAAAAAAATCCCATATGATGCGAACTTCACTGGTCACACTGTACATATAAAAAAATAAAATTAAAATAATTGAAGATTCTGTTAAATTATATATAGTTTTATTTTAATAATTACAATCTCCGCTGGAATGTATTATCGCAAAGACAATTCATTGTCGGATAGGTGTTTCCTTGATACTCACGGTATTGTGAAACCGCCAGGTTTATGACATATTAATGCGAATAGGCACGATGGCATGTCTCCCGTTACTTACAAGGAAAGGGCCCCAACCCGAACTCACCGATGTCATTGATTTTTTGATATGTTGTAGAATATCAAAAAATAAAAGACACGTATTTTTTTTATC
>JAHWXV010310497.1:0-10027 GCA_024586415.1 Phrixothrix hirtus
AATAACCGAAGCCAACCAAATCATACTCGATTTAGTCTCGGAATGGGCAATTTCAAAGTGTGCCCCGGAAGATAGTTTTGAGCGTTAGCATTGCATCCCTAACTACAGAAAGCGAGAAGGACGAAGGAAAGTTTGATACCATCCGTTATAAAATAAAAATGACATGCTAATTTATTAAGTGGGCACGTGCCCTTGTGCCCTTTAGAACGAGCCGCCACTGCTAAATTCCAGTAAGCAAGCCAGAATTTCTACATTCCGAAGCTTCATTACAGATCATAATATTCAGCTATTTCGCTGTCACTTTTTGAGAAAGCTCGGATTCTGGCAGAAAACGCAGTCTAAGACTTCTAAAAACAAACCTTCTTCACGCATAAGAAAATCACAAAACATATGTCAAGGTAATATACAGAGGTCATTGTAAAAGTAATGCACATTTTGTGGGAAAAATAGATTTATTGATCGTACCGGTACAAATGCTTAAAATTCTTCAAAATACTCTCCCTCTGCATCAATGCACTTGCGGAGACGTGTCTGGAATGCACCCTGAAACTCCTCGGCGGGAATGTCTCTTAGGAACATTGCTTTTGGATGTTTTCCACGGACTCCCAATGCTTTCCTTTCAGCTCTCTTCGGTCGGGGAAACAAAAAAAAAGTTGCATGGGGCCAAGTTGGGGCTGGAGGACCAGGCCAGGAAGTTGGTAACGATGAAGGCCATATGGCTGGGGGGAATGTGATGGTGGAGCTTGACCGTGTCTTTGGTGTCAGCCTTCACGCGCGCGACCTGACATTTCAATCTCTTGAGCACCTCCAGATAAAAGGCTGAGTTGACAGTTTCTCCGTGCGGTACAAACTCAGAATGGCCGATTCTTCGGACGTTAAAAAAACAATGAGCATCGCTTTGATGCAATACTTGCTCATTCGCGCTTTCTTGGGACGGGGGACGATTTTGTATGCCACTCATTGCTGTGTCTTTTCGATTCTGGGTTGTACTCGAATATCCAGGATTCGCCTCCTAAGAAAGTCCGGCTCATTTTGAATCAAATCCAGCAATTTTTGACAGCGCGAAATTCGAAGTTCTTTCTGGACTTCCGTCAACACTTTTGGCACAAGCTTCGCGCAGACTTTGCGCATTTTGTAGATTCTCAGTCATTATCCCATACACCAGCGATTTGCTGGATGCTCAATCGCCAGTCGAACGCAAAACTTCGCGCACACGATTCACGTTTTCGTCGTTTCTAGCCGTTGCTCGGCGTCTAGAATGGAGTTTGTCGGCCACCACTTCGCGGCCCTCCTTGAACGCCTTGTGGCACCCCACGGACTGTAACCTTAAAATTCAGTCGCCATTGAAGCCCTATTGAAACATCTGGAATGTTTCGGTTGCATTCTTTCCAAGCCGCACACAAAACTTGATGGCGTATCAACGTTCCATCACGCTGTGTTACAAAGTCGAAAAACACATTTCACGCGGAGGCACGTCTTTCGGAACAAACTGGCGACCGGCTGCATTGGAAGGGCAGACCCCAACCACATTTCCCGACCCGTTATACCCCGCTGCGATGAATAGTCACATCACTTTCATAATGGACCCTGTATACTTTAAAAAGAATCGTCAAGTTCGGCACCCCTAAGTTTTAACTAGAAAAGAAAGTTCTACCAAGACTGAATTTACAGCACTAACTAAGACTTCCCCACATATGCACAAAAGAACGCGAATTCGTCGTCAGGGGCCAAAAAATTTAAAAGACACGCCTATCTCGTAACCTAACGTTTGGCAGAATAACTAAAGCTGTTCCGCTTTGAGTGTCAAACGAATTTCCACATCGCAAAGCCTTAACCACAGGGGAAAATAACGTCTATCATTATTAAGACTTGGACATTTACGCAATGAGCACGAACACTGTATTTTCCGACAAAAACTCAGTTGAGAGATTTCGAAAACTCGATGAAAATCACATTTAGGCATTCAGCTGCCACCTTTCGGAAGAAGCTCGAAACCATGCAGAAAATTAAGACTTCTTCGGATATGCAAACAAAGACAAGGACTTACCTTCATCTGACGAAGAATTTTCCTCTCAGATCGAGTAATCAATTAAACAGCATCTCCAGATTCGGCTACATTCTAGACGGTATAGCAGAATAACTAGAGCAACTGAAGGCATTAGAGCCAAAAAAAAAGGTAGACAAGATATTACGATTTCCACGAAGAAAACCTTGAGAGGAAATTATTCAAGAAAACAATTTTTTAGTGACTCTGGTAATTCCCGGTGATGCTTCGAAAAAGCTCGAATCCAAAAATAAGGCTTCCTTGGTTGTGCAGAGAAGAATGCGAATTCGCCTTCAGCGGAGGACACTATGCTCTCGAACCAGGAAGTCACAGCCACTTGTAAGCGCGACATTAGTCATTCTCTTGGAAACACCCGATACATAAAATCCAATTGGTGAATTACCAGTATAAGTTTTATGCCAAAATCGCAAAGGAAAATTTTCATTTTATTAACAATTACTAAAATTCTAAAATCTCAACTATTCTCGTGTAAAGGCTAACAAGTCTAAAAATAAACGTTAACCTCTCTCGTCTTCGCCCCTTCAATTTCAAGGAGAAATACTTCGTTTGCAGGAGCAGAGATCGAAGAGCTGCAGAGTGAAGTTAAGTTTCCGTAGTGCGTGCCCGGGCGATATTCAAGAATACGATTGAAGATGGGATCAAATTGGTAGAAATTTGGACTATTTCTGCCCGTTTTGCCAGTAGCAGAGATCGGAGAGTCAAAATGTTACGTTGCGTTTCCGTAGTGCGTGTTTAAGCGATATTCAAAGAGTACATTTGAAGAGTTACCCGTATGATGTATTAGGGAATCATTTCTGCCCAGGGAAATTTTTAGAAAAGGGGTCAATTTCTATTTCCTGTCGATTTGGAACCAAAGAGTTTAAGGCCGACACGGTTGTATTACGATAAAGAGAATATCCGAGACAGCACGTCTGTTATCTTCCATTACTTCGGGAAGTCAACAATTTTCAGATCGCCAAGTAAATGGTTTATCCGTTACTTAAACTCCACCGATCCACACCCTCATTAAGTAAACGCTGCTGGGACGAATTAGTCGATCACGTATGAATACAGGACGAGTTCGTTAAAATCATAAATAAAAGACTAACGTTTTTTTAAATTTTAATTGTTCATATTATTAAAGCCATTAGTGCAAATACTTTCTTGTTCATTTTAAAATAGTTTAGTTATTAATAACACAAGGGTTCCTTGATTTAAATATAGAAATTATTGTTTGCATTATTCCCTTCCGGGGAGACATGTAAATTGTTAATTGTAATTCACATTCTTTACTTTTCATTATTTTCGATCTTTAAATACAGACCTTATTTTTTTATATGTAGACTCGTAGTTGTAATAGCCCATACTTTATTTCAGAAACTAGTCAATTTTTAAGTGAATAACCAGTTTAGATAGTCTGTCGGAATTTTACCTGATCGAAGAGGGAACCCAGCGACGTGCATAAAAAAGCTACCTTTCTGTAAGTACGCATTAATACTATCCTCGATCTAAAAATTTGGGGATCAGTTTCTTTGTTTTCCGGCCTCTATAACAATAAACTTTTGGACTATTATGTTCCCGTTATTGTTAAAAATAGAGTGGCGCCCTTATTTACGACTGTTTCACGAATTTTTGACACCTACTTAAAATCCCCGAATGCTAGCTTAATTAAATTCAACGCAATTGTAGAACCTATCCTATTCTCCACTATGGTGGCCGGAGCAAACCAGCTAATTCAGGGGAATTACTAATTTTAATAACCTCAGGGGCGTAGGGCTCAATTAGGAACGTTATACACTATGCAAATATAATATTTGGTGCGTTAAACATGCAGGTGCGGCAAAATTCAATTAATAAGGCAGAATATTTAAATTTATTGAAGATATAAGTGTCAGGCCAATTTCAACATCTCGAAGCGAAAGCTATAAAAAATAGTGATAAAAACTCACCATAGTAGGGGGGATATGCCGGTTTCAGCGCCACACCTCCACACCTCTAGCGTTATAGCCTGGTAATATAGTTATCTCTCTCTAACACATGGGCTTATATGGCCCTAATTCGCTTCATGCAAGCATGCTACCAACATCGATGAAAGAAAGTCACTAGATTTAGCTATAAAACCAGGGTCTAGGGGATTTTCGAGGGGTGCCACCAGATTGAGTTATAATATTTAAGACAGACCTGTAAAACCTGTAAGACAGACCTGTAAAATCTGTAAACGGACCTGTAAAACCTGTAAACAGATCTGTTAAAAGTCGTTCAAGGCCTGATAAGCCTGCTGTGGTTATTGCTGCAGAGCTGGACTTCTTGAGCGAAAGCTAAGATCCATGATTTTCAATGAACAGAGAACAGCTAGGCTTTCAACAGGTCTGGAGCGGATTTTAACAGGTCTGTTTACAGGTTTTACAGGTCCGTTTACAGCTTTTACAGGTCCGTTTACAGGTTTTACAGGTCTGTCTTAAATATTATAACTAAATCTGGTGGCACCCCTCGCAAATTCTCTAGAGGCTGGTTTCACAGCTAAATCTAGTGACTTTCTTTCATCGATGTTGGTAGCATGCTTGCATGAAGCGAAATAGGGCCATATAAGCCAATGTGTTAGAGAAAGATAACTATATTACCAGGCTATAATGCTAGAGGTGTGGAGGTGTGGTGCTGAAACCGGCATATCCCCCCTACTCACCATTATTTAGATTTTGGGTTTACACAATGGACACGAGGACTACATTTTCACGACAAAAACACTTGAGAAGAAATTTCTCAAGCAAACCATTTTTAAGCTATTCCGCTGTCACCCTTCGGAAAAATCTAGAATGCAAGCAAAACAGCCAAAACTTTTTCGATTATATACAGGACACGAATTCGCCTTCGGCAAAAGATATCTTTTGGAACAAGAAATTTGTCTGTGTGTGTGTGTGTATGTGGGTGCGTGCGCACATGCTTGCGTGCGTACGTACTTGCGTGCGTGCGTGTGTGCATACGCGCATACATACATGCGTGCGTGGGTGCATGTATGGGTGTACAGAATTAGAAAAAACTATGGAAACTTTTCGATGTGGACGTATTATTCAGTTTAGGAAAAAAGTTTTATACAAAAGATGCTGGGTGTGTTATTTATCATGACATGGTAGTACGATGTTCTTTCGTATCAAAATGGTTGAAGTGCTGTGACATCACACGGTAATATTTTAAAGTATAACATACTTTGTTCTTTCATTTGATGACGGTTCAAAGCATAGTATTTGGGTCACAGGTTTAATAAAATTAATTTATATTTTTTCAGCTGGGATTACTCATCTGAGGTGGGTAGGTTCAGTACGGTCTAGTAGAGGGCACTTAGGCTGCTAGAGCTCCCCCTCTTGGAACGGTTCGTGTTCGGTTATCCTAAAGAGGAGAAAGTTGTGTATTAAAATGGTGCGGCCCTCGAAAGTGATCGCGACTTCTTATGTGAAATGATCTTTTCACAATCGTATATTTAATAACTAAGCTCGGCGGAAATAAGATGGATAAAACCTTCGAAAGTAATTTTATTCTCAACAAAGGAAATAATAATTCAAAAGAACACTTTCTAACACTTTGTACATATTTACATTGATATTTAATAATTGCAATTTAAACAATTGGATTTTAAATAATCGAAAGCTTTCAATGCGAAAAGGTGTTCTTAGTACGAATATAATTATGACAAACGCGTGGTCTCGCTTTCGCTGTCTGCAAAGGGAACATGCGCTTTCCAACGTTGCATTCTGCACTCTTGATATTTATGAATTTCGCTGGGATAGTTCAGTTTCCTTCTAGATGCGAAAGGAGTCACGTCGGTCGCTTGCGAGCGTGGTCCTTCGCGTAAGGATTCGGGCGGACCAGACGATGACACCTTGGTCCACTCGATAGACAAAGATATCACGGAATGCTGGCGTCAAACAGACTCTCGCTACTTACTTAACTCAAAGGTGTTTGACGACAGCGTGATCACGGACACTAGCGGCGCTCGAACGTTCTATCTGTGCTTATTGCCGAGACATGGCCGTTACATAGAAACTCATCCGCTTTCGATTATAAGCTGGACAGGATCGAATAAAAGAGGGATTTCACGCTTTCAGGTACTTGAACTAATTTCGCAGTTCTAATTCTACGACAACGGTTTTGAAATTATCATATAAACAATTCGCCGTGGACAGTTTGCGTTCTTTGTAGTTGACAAAGCGCCTTTTAGTTCAACAAAAATATGTCGACCTTCTAGGCCAAGATATATCTATCCTTTATAGCTCGAGCAAGGGATTGCAAGAACTATCCTTTTAACTTGAAAGCGTCGGCCTTTTATACAGAATAATCGGTGTTTCGTTCTCTGTTCCACGAACGATATTGATCATTGTTATTCGGTCTAACACTTATTGATAAGCGTACAGCTCGTGTGCTTTAATTATCAATAATTTATTTATAGCGTAATATTGCGCAATTTTAATTAATGTTTTCTTGTTAATTAAACTCGATTTTGAGATTGTTTATGTTTGTTATACATTTCGGTAGCAATCTCTATTCACTTTGAACGGTCTCTTAATACTTTGATTGTTGCGTAATATTTCGTCATCGTTAAGTTCTAATTAATTACATTTTATTTACATGCAGGTCACTGAACAATATTTATTTATTTTTAAATTAGTTCATGGTTACTCACTCCCGGTTAACTTCTTACGGTCTTTTTAAAATGTCTTATCAGTTTAATTTTCTGGTATGTTCGCGGAAACGTAAGACGCGCGTGATTTGTTGCAAATCGGGTTTCGCGTCGCTCTTTCACATTAACACATTTCGCTGCAAATGTTACAATACAGATAAGGTTTTTGATTTTTATCAAAAACTGGTGATTTTTTTATTAATGGAAAAATAGGTTTTTCATAAAAATGCGATCCAAAGCTAACCATTTCGTGAATTTATTACGATATAAAACAAAAGTAATTTGAACAAAATAGGTTAAAGATAAGTAATGGAGAAACTACACTAGTAAATGTAATAGCAAACTTGCACCATTCACCAACCTCAGTGTAAGTGTTCAAACTTCTCGCTCTTTAGACTTCCGCATTGTATTATGGAGCATATATGATGTTATCTGACGCATCTCTTCAGTAATGCGGTTTTGAAGTTCTTCAATAGTATCAGACCGTTGCTAATAAACTCTGCCTTTTAAATATACCCATAGAAAATATTCTAATGGATTCGATATTTCCTCGTCACCCAATCCTTCGTTGAAGAAAGACTTTGTCCAAATTCCTTCGTAACAATCATTAATGGTGCGGCGATGCGCCATCTTACCGAAACCATATTGCGAAGATCATGTGAACTTAAAAATAATCTAGCAACGGATGGCACAATTTCATTCTGTAGTAATTCTAAATAACGTGCATTATTTGAATTACAATTAATGAAAAATGTTCCAATTATGCGGTCAGAAAATATATCGGTCCAAACGTTAACCTTTTGCGGGTATTGAGTGTGTACTACATTCCGTTAAGACAGCGAAAGTGTAAAACGCGAGTTACTACAGTTACGTGAGTTTTATCAAAATAACTATAGATTTTGCAACGATCCGCTAGTCCCTAAGGATATAGAAAAAATACGCTCCACATCCGACGCCACGGCGCTGATCGCCAGTACAAATATGGACTATACTGAGTCGGATACCGACACTCAACAAAACATAGATGACGAGGACTTTCAAGAAGTCAAAGGCAAACGAAAACGTAAATCCGAGAAAATCACGGAAGTGCCAAATACAAAAATCCAAGTCGTAAACAGATTCGACCCACTTCCGGAAGTCAACGACGAATCGGAAGCTGAGAAAACCACAAGTACCAAAACAAGAATCCCACCCATAGTCCTGAGAATCAAGGAAAGATGGGTAGCCATTTCAAGAGAGTTCGCGCAACGCTAAAACGCTAAAACTTAGCCGACAGTATACGTATACAGCCGGCAAGTGAGAAAGATTATCGAGGCATAACATCCTTTTTTAACGACAATAAATTACCATATCACACCTATGAATTGCAAACCGGAAAAATATTGCGGGTAGTTGTGCGCGGAATCCCCGAGTCAATCGAGGACGACGACATAAAAAGTGACTTAATCCAACAGAAGTATCCGGTAGTGTCAGTGCACCGTATGAAAACTGGTCCTTAAAGACGCCCCATTCCACTAGTCTACATGGAACTGGAAAAAACAGCTGAGACGAGAGACGTCTACAATTTAAGATGCGTGCTTTCATTAGCGGTTAAAGTAGAAGCACCAAAGAAGAGATTCGCCGCTGGGCAATGCCAAAGGTGGCAGCGCTATGGCTACGCCCAGAGATGCTGCCACGCCGCCCCGCGTTGTGTCAAATGTGGAGACCTCCACCATTCGACAAAATGCACAAAACCCAGAAAAATAGAGACCAAATGCGCAAATTGTAATGGTGCGCACACAGCCAACTACAAAGGCTGCCCATTCTACCCGAGGCAAAAAACAACAACAGCACAAAGACCGACCTCCTACGCCCAGGTTGCTGCAGCAACCAACACCACCAATACCAGAGAAGAAACGATAAGTCCAACCACCGCAACACCCTCTCCTACCGATCCCACAGGACAAGAAAGTCCACTCCCTCCTTGCAATCAGTAATAAATTTCCTTATCAAAATCGACCTAAGCAAGCTTTCATCATTCGCAACAAAGATCCTAGAATCAATTTTCAAAGCAAAAACAGCGCAAGAAATCACAATGGCAGTATTAACACACGTTCTCGAATTCCTCTCACTTATCCAAAACTAATGGATCTAAGACAGAGAAGAAAGCCAAACATCTTAAAAGTCGTATTCTGGTTTGTGAGGAACGAAGACCTCCACAAGGACTTGAAGATCCCATCAACTAAGATACAAGAAACCTAAACGCCTGCTATTGTAAGCAAACGTCGAAGGAGACAAACACCCAATAATCGCCGCCCCAGTGAAAGTCGAACCCTGAGACGAAGTGAAAAGGGACACAGTCCCAGTACTCAAAAAAAAACAGTCCAAAGTTATTACTATTATTACTACATTCATCCACTGCGGGTGATTTCGTGATCACATACGAGAATTTTGTTGATTTAATGTCCCATTAAGACAAAACATGGCTTCATCTGAAAATACTGTTTTTCTTATGAGTTCAAGATTGTCATTGCACATCTACATTAAAATTTCACAAAATTGTAGCATTTTGCTAGTGCCGTCTTTTAATAAGTCTTGCGCAATTGACACTTAATACGATTTTAACTTATGTAATTTTAAAATATTCACCACCGATTTTTGGCACATCTCATTGTGTAGGGTAAATTGAGTGGTAAAAGAATGAGAGTCTTCTTCAATGGAAAGTAACACATTTAGTGCACCATCGCCGCCTGTTGCTGCATTTGATCGTCCAGACTTTGGGCGATTTCTGATACTACCCTATTCTCTATACTGGGTAAGGGTTTTAGACAATAGATTTATTGCTATGCCTATCAGCAAGCAGCAGACACACATCTTCGCTGCATCGCCCCTATCACCATATCCACGCATCATTAATACTTCAATTCGTTTCAATTCAATTAGAAAAGGCATTTACTATAGTATTTTCTTCACCTTTGACGAATTATAAACAAATGTGGCATTTTATATTTAAGTTTGTACTGTTTGCTTCAATTCGCGATAAATTGATTTTTTTGTGTTTCCCAAAAATTAGTACACAATATTTACATGAATGGTAAGAAGAAAATATCGCACATCGGATGGAAGAACAAAAATTGTATGTTATAATTTAAAAAATTATCGTGCGACGTCACACAACTTCCGCCATTTTGAATCGAAAGAACATCGTACCAACGTCTGATCGCAAATAACCCCCTCAGCATCTTGTGCTTTTTTTTTCTAAACTGAATAATCACGTCCTCATTGAAAGGTTTCCAAACTTATATATATATATATATATATATATATATATA
>JAHWXV010310571.1:0-10501 GCA_024586415.1 Phrixothrix hirtus
CCATTCCAACAAAACAAATATTTTGATAATATAATATTATACCTACTATGTGTTAAAATGTTTTAAATCCACAAAAGTATTAAAAAACTATTTGATAAAAATTAAATAAGATGGTAACATTAACGAGCATAACCATAAAATAACTTTCTGCTAATATATTAGAGCACAATGACAAATATTATAAAAGAATATTTTTTGGTACCAATTAGAGACATTTGTCTTATTGTATTCCAGCTCTTCCCTTAAAACAAATTCTTAATTTGTTGAATTGAAGTTCTACTCATGTTTTTTAGGAGCAATTTGTTTAGAAATATAGTTTTTAAACAATTTGTTATTGTATTTCTCTGCACCTCAGTCCACTGAGTACGCTCCATTCTTAGAAATAATTTGTATTTATATGATCGTTTCATATAAAAGGTTAGCACCCATGTACTTATTTGTTTTAGACTTAAAGTCTTCAAAGTGTTTATTATTGTCTTATTTCTTACACTTCCGGTATTTCACTATTTTGACTGGAATATGAGTTTAATTGTGGCAATTCTTCTAATCACACTTTTACGATATTTCACTACATTTCAGGGCAACGTTACATGTGGTGAAGAGGTTTTTCTATTTATTAAGTTTACTAGATAGGGATGGATGCCTATACTAAGATCGTGAAAAACAGAAATGTGAAGGATAACATTTCGTAATTCAATTATTGCCTAGGATTTAGAAGAACTTGTGAAATTAGGAAGAATACGTATTATGTTCTTTGCAATTTTGGAGATAGGCCTCGTTGTCGCTGAGGCTGGTATAACTAAAGCAGGTCATTGAATTAAAATCCTCCTATTTTGGAACTTGCATCATGGTGGCATTTCATTCGATTACTGGCAATCTGGATGTTGTTGAGAACTTTTTCATGAATTGAGTTTAGTTTTTTTCAAAGACCTTCAGCATATGCATTTCCAGCAACCCCTTCCTCCCCAGGCTTGCTGCTAAACTCCAAATCACATAGTAATCTAATTTCTTGCCCAAACAACACTCTAGCTAGAGTGTCCCTTGTCGTTTCGTGTACAACTGATCGATATGCCATCAGGATGGTCTGAGACAACTTTTGACAAATATTTTCCCATAGATTGATTCGTGCATTCTACCATTCCGTCTGACTGTGTTTAATAGCAATTGTTCTGGTTTTGCGTATCTTCAATAGCTGGCAGAGACTTTGGAACAATGCCAACTCAAAATTTCTTTCTTGGTCTGAATATAATTCCAACAGAATCCCAAAATGGCTAAACAGCTCGTTTATCAAAGCCTCGATCACTGTAATAGCCTCGTGATTAGGTAGAGTGTATGCTTTGGTCCATTTACTAAAATAGTCCATTACAGTCAAGATGTATTTTTGTGAGGCTTCGGTTTCTGGAAACGGACCAGTTACATCGATGGCTACTCTTTCAAATGGGTTACGCACATTATATTGCCATATCGGTGCACTTCGCCTCCCCAATGAATTGTCCCCAGACGTACACATTATCCATTTTCGGCACCATTCCTTAACTTCATCCTTGCAGTTCATCTAATAAAATCTTTCACGGGTCTTCTCCAGAGTTTTCTTTACTACCATATGCCCTCCTGATGGACCATCATGCAACTGTCATAGAACTTCTGCTACTCTGTTTTTCAGAACCACTAATTGCATTCGTCTTTTAGTTCCATCATTATTTCCCAGGGCTCTTTCTAAAAGGCCATTTTGAACTTGTAAGGAATCCCATTGGGACTGCTTTAACAATAAAATTAAATGAGTCCATTTTCTCCCCACCTAGTCTTCAACTTCATTCTTCCATTTTAATAGCTCATCCCGGTCTGAGTGATTTTTTGATCTTGTTTGACGTTATCTGGGTTGCAGTCATCGTTACTTACAATAGTACGGTTGAAATGAGGTTCTTTAACTGTTGATTTCAACCGAGTACAATGCTTGTAATATTCTGTGCAAGGCCATCTTTCTAAAGCATCAGCATTTCTATGAATTTTTCCGGCACGATACTCAACTTCAAAGTCATACTTTTGTAGCCATTCAATTCATCTCGCTATTTGGCCTTCTGGATTCTTAAACTGCAGGAGCCATTTTAACACAGCTTGATCAGCTTTCAATGCGAAATTTCACCCGCAAAGGTATTTGTAAAAGTGTTTAGCGGCCTTTATCATCACTAGTAATTCTTTACACATAATAGAATAGTTCCTCTCAGGTTTGGACAACACTTTACTAAAATGCCTAATTACTTGTTCTTGTCTATCTTGAATTTGTGATAGCACTGCATCGATGCCGACGTGGCTAGCGTCAATATCTAAGACAAATCTTCCCTCTATTTTGGGGTAACTGAGTATAGGTGCCACTATAAATGTTCATTGTTCCATAAATATGATTGGACTTTTTCAGTAAGTTTTGTAAGTGGTTTTGCAATATCTGCAAATCCACGTACAAATCGACGATAGTAAGTGCATAACCCTAAGAAGCTTCTTAAAGCATGTTTATCTTTCAGTTGTGGCCATTCTTGTACAGACTTAATTTTCTCTTGGTTAGCTGCCACACCTTTTGCAGAGACTATGTAACCCGAGTATTTCACTATGTTTTGAAACAAGTGGCACTTTTTCAGACTAAGTTGTAGATGTGCACTCCGTAGTCTTTGTAACACCTCTTCGAGATTCTTCAGCAGTTCGTCGAAAGTCTTTCCAATAACTATGACATCGTCCAAATATATTGGACATGTTTGCCATGACAATGCTCTCAGGATCAATTCTATTACCCTTTCAGGCATCACTGTTACGTTTCATAAGCCAAAAGGTATCACGGTGAACTGCCAGAGACTATATCCAATAAAGAATGTTATCTTTTCCCAGTGCTCAGCCTGCATACCGACTTGCCAATATCTACTTTTCATGTCTAAAGTCGCAAACCATTTGGAGCCAGTAAACGTGTCTAAAGTGTCATCAATTCTAGGTAGAGGATAGTTGTTCTTTTTGATCACATTGTTTAAACAATGGTAATCTTTACAGAATCAAGTGCTACCATCTTTAGTACTGGCGACGCCCAAGGACTACTAGATGACTCTATTATCCCTTAATGGGCCATGTCCTTGATTATCCATTCAGTTTCCTCTTGTTTGAATAAAGTTAATCTCCATGGTCGATGGCGTATTGGTTGGGCATCACAACATTTGTTATTCCTTTCAAACCATTATCCGTGGCAAATATGTCAGAATATTGTTGTATCAATTGTTTGGTTTTATTTTGCCCATGGGTTAAAGAATTGTCTAAGGATTTGAGCATAGCATGTAGCTTGGACAAATTCTTTATGGGCAATACCTCTCACTGGTTTTTATGTAATGTACCACAGATGAGATAGACGTGCATGAACAGAATTCGTTGCCCTTCTTTAGTGTTATTTGGAAGGTATTGACGATCATCAAGCAAATAGCTGTTGTTTCCTTGGGCTTCATCAACACTCTTCCAGCTAGAATACTACTACCAATATTTATGTTGCTGGCTTCTAGAATTCCTATGCATCTTGCCCGGATGTCTCCATCTGGTTGGCCCAAAACTATTGTTTCACTGCTTGACGGTAATGTCACTTCTTCTGCTAGGATTATTTTATTGCATGGTCATCTCATTGATTAATCGGTATCCCTTCATCGTCAACTCATATGATGTGGTTCTTTAAGTCTAAGGCAAATACAAACTCAGACATTACATCCATACCCAATATGATTGGTTCTTGAATATTAGCTACTAGAACGTGATGTGTGCATTTCCTACAACTGATCGCAATATATGTAATAACTTCACCATAAACGGTTGCACGGCTTGCTGTAGCTATATGTCATTGGAACTGTGAAGGCAGTAATCTTCCATTCTCAATAATGTTTGGTTTCACTATTGTCTTCATTGTTCCTATATCTAGCAGCATTTTGCAATTTTTCCCAGCAATTGTTCTATTCATGTAAAGACTATCCAGTTTATGTTTTAATGATGCCACTTGGATGGTTACTTCTTAGTGTTTTGTATTATCATCAGGACTGCTCATAGTATATTGACAATTTTTCTGTATATGCTCCTGTTTACTACATTTCCTGGATAGTAGTTTGCATTCTATTTTGCATCTTAAATAATCTTAGCACTATCTCTTCTAAAGTCTCAGAACTACCGTTATCTTTCTCTTTCAATCGGAACAACCAGATCGCTCGTCCATCCGGTTGTTCCGATTGAAATATACATGCATATTTTAACTTAAAATAAATGTAAACTGCCCCTTATTAATGGCCTATTCAGAGGGGTAAGCAAAATAACTCCTTATTAATTATATATATGGTCAGTATTTTGGGCAGCCCGGATATTCTATAGGTATACTGGTAAGCCCATTATAATATACACATAAGCCATTCATTCCTAGGACATCCCAGCATTGTTGCCACTATACACTCCCTTCCTTTACATATTAACTTGTAATTTTGGCTTTACAATTTACATTTTAGTGTTTGCAGTATATTCTAGATCTTCATATACATTGCAATATTGACGCATATTGATTTAACTACTTATCTACTTATTAATTATAAAGCTAGTAACCTTGTATTCAAATTTAAGTGATTACTAATTATTTAATGAGAGAGGCTGCTTTTAGGAAAGTCACTCGTAAATCCTTTAGGTATTTTCAGTTTACTTATTATTATTTTGCAGATATTATTGCCCTGTGTATAAGAAAATTTTTTTGACCTTTTCTACTGCTTTTTTTTGTTAAGACTTGACATTTTCGAAATTTAAATATTTAGTAATAAAAATTAGAAACAATAAAAATTTAATGGAACATTCTAGAACCATCCAGCATGTTCCTTATAATAAAATAGATGATGTAATCACAAATGACTAATTGCGGTAATGGATATCGGTCGATTAAATTCCAGGTCAGCAATTTATTACATCATTATAATGACTAATATTCTATACTCTTCCTTCCATTTTCTGAATTTTTTCTATCTATATAAATAGCAGATTAAATTCCCTTAGTATAGTTTTAATTAGAATCTTGTACTGTTAGTTACTGATTATACATAAATATAAATATAAACTATAAATATGAATAAACATAAATAGAAATATAACCGTTTGTTGTTAGTGTATTGTAAAATAAATATTTAAATACATAAATGTATATAAATCATCCTACTATTAGTGAATATAAATAAAAATTTTAAAACAATTAACTAGTTTCGTTACATTGGTGTCAGATGTGGGGTTTGTTATTAGAAGTATAAACTCGAAAGCTATAACTAATTTAAAGTTAGGGTTAATTGTTTTATATGCCAGTAATAAGAAGTGCCAAAAAACAAAAAATGGAGTCGTTGATGAAAATGTTGCAAAAGATGCAAGACACATTGGTTTCTAATTAAGAAAAATGGAATCCAATTAACATAACTTGCAAGAGGAAATGTTATCGATTAATGTTAGCCAAAATAAATTACAGTCAGGTCAAAATGTATTAAAAGAAGAAGTTACAAGCATATTAAAAGAAGATATGGAATCCAATCAAAATAAATTACAAAATTAAATTAAGCCAGGCCTAAATGCATTAAAAGAAGAAATTACAAGCAAATTAAAACAAGAAATTTTATCAATTAATGTATATGAAAATAAATTAACAAAAGAAATAAAAGATGTTACCAATGAGATGGCGATAAAATATGAGGAAGTAACTAAGAAGTGTGATGAGCGAGATCAAAAATTTATTCTCCTTATCGTAAATAAAGACATCAACATGTCTAAGATGGAAGCACCCACGGTTCCTCATAAACATTTAACAGAAATGAATGTGCAGCAAGCTGAACACTTGCCTGTTATTGAAGACACATTAAAGCATCCATGTATGATGGAAGACATCTTGGGCCAATTACTATAAACAATTACTATAAACAATTTGTGGCAGCTGCAACATCAAATGAATGGATAATTGAACAAAAGGCAGCTGCCTTAATTGGTGTCTCTATGTGGGGATGCTTTAGACATCCTACAAACAATACCAGATGATATACAGAATAACTTCAATCACCTTGTTTCACGATTAGAAATGCGGTATGGAGATTAACATCTATCCAGTTAAGAAATCATGTACAGAAGAGCTTGGAGAAAACCCCAAGAATTCTAAACTGAAATTGCATGGTGAGTAGGATTATCATACCCAACAACTCCAGAAAGTTTTATTGAACAATTTGGAGTGTAAACATTTATGGATGGTGTTGGGAATTCTGAAATACAACAAGCACTTAGATTAGCACGTCCATGTAACCTTACTAGTGCATTGGCTTAGTGCACTGGAATTTGAAGCAGCCAAATATGCATCAAAGGGCCATGTTCATGGATGACCCATTGAGAAAGATAAAGCTGGTTCTGAGACTTTAGAAGAGATAGTGCTAAGATTATTTAAGATGCAAAAGCTGACAGAATGTAAACTACGATCCAGGAAATGTGGTAAACAGGGGCATATACAGAAAAATTGTCAATATGCTATAAGCAGTTCTGATGATAATATAAAACACTATGAAGTAACCATCCAAGTGGCATCGTTAAAACATAAACTGGATAGTCTTTAACATGAATGGAAAAATTGCAGGGAAAAATTACAAAATGTTACTAGATATAGGAGCAATGAAGACAATAGTGAAACCAAACATTGTTGCGAATGCCTTCATAGCTCCAATGACGTACATATTGGGTATGGATATAATGTCTGAGTTTGGCTTCACCTTGGAATTGAAGAACCACATTATATGAATTGATGATGAAGAGATGCCTATTAACAAATGAGATGACCATGCATTAAAAATTATCCTAGCAGAAGAAGTAACATTACCGCCAAGCAGTGAAATAATAATTATAGCCCAACCAGATGGAGACTTCCGGGCAGGATGCATAGAAATCCTAGAAGCCAGCAACATAAACATTGGTAGTAGTATTCTAGCTGGAAGAGTGTTGATGAAGCCCAAGGAAACAGCAGCGGTTCGCTTGATAATCGTCAATACCTTCCGAATAACGCTAAAGAAAGGCACTGAATTATGTACATACACATCTATCTCATCTGTGGTACATTTCACAAAAACCAGTGAGAGGTATTGGCTGCAAATAATTTGTCCAAGCTGCATGCCACACTTGAATCCTTAGACAACGCTTTAACCCATGAGCAAGATAAAACCAGACAATTAATACAACAATATTATGACATTTGCCATGGATGATGGTTTGAAAGGAAGAACAAATGTTGTGATGCACAAAATAAATACTGGTGATGCCCAACCAATATATCATTGACCATGGAGGTTGCATTTATTCAAACGAGAGGAATCCGAACAGATAATCAAGGACTTGGTCCGTTAAGGGGTAATAGAACCATCTGGTAGTTCTTAGGCGTTGCCAGTTGTATTAGTTAAGAAAAAAAATAGTAGCACTCGATTCTGTATAGATTACCGTCATTTAAACAAGGTGACCAAAAAGGACAACTACCCTCTTCTACCTAGAATTGACGACACTTCAGACGCGCTTACCGGCTCCAAATAGTTTGTGGCTTTATACACGAAAAGTGGATATTGGTAAGTCAGCATGGAGGCTGAGATAGCATTGTTTATTGGATCTATTCTCTGGTAGATCACCATGATACCTTTTGGCTTGTAAAACGTACCAGCAATGTCTGAAAGGGTAATGGAATTGATCCTGAGAGCGTTGTCTTGGCAAATATGTCTAGTATACTTGGAAGATGTCATAGTTATTGGAAAGACTTTCGACGAACACCTGAAGGATCTCGAAGAGGTGTTTCAAAGACAATGAAGTGCACATCTACAACTTAGTCAAAAAATTGCAACTTGTTTCAAAACATAGCGAAATACTCGGGTCATATAGTCTCTGAAAAAAGTGTGGTAACTGACCAAGAGAAAGATAAACATGAATTAAGAAGCTTCTTAGGGTTATGCACTTTCTACCGTCGATTTATACATGGATTTGCAGACATTGCAAAACCACTTACAAAACTTACTGAAGAAGAACAACCATATTTATGGACCAATGAACATTGATAATGGCACCTATACTCAGTTACCCCAGAATAGAGAGAAGATTTGTCTTAGATATTGATGCTAGCCACGTCGGCATCCATGTAGTGCTATTGCAAATTCAAGACTGACAAGAACGAGTAATTAGGTAATTTAACAAAGTGTTGTCCAAACCTGAGAGGAACTATTCTGTTACATGTAAAGAATAATTGGGGATGATAAAGGCCGCTGAACATTTTTACAAATACCCTTAAGGGTGAAATTTCATATTGAAAGCTGCTCACGCAGTGTTGAAATGGCTCCTGCAGTTTAAGAATCCAAAAGGCCAAATAGCAAGATGAATTGAATGGCTACAAAAGTATGACTTTGAAGTTGAGTATCATGCCGGAAAATTCATAGAAATGCTGCCACTTTAGTAAGACGACCTTGTATAGAATATTGCAAGCATTGTACTCGGTTGAAATCAACAGTTGAACAAACTCTTGTCAACCGTACTACTGTAAGTAATGATGACTGGAACCCAGATAATGTCAGACAAGATCAAGAAAACGACCCAGACTTTTATGTGCTATTAAAATGGAAGAATGAAGTCGAAGACTAGGTGTGGAGAAAGTGGCCTCATTTAATCCCATTGTTAAAGAAATCCGAATGGGATTCCTTACAAGTTCAAAATGGCCTTTTAGAAAAAGCTCTGGAAAATAACGATGGAACTAAAAGACGAATGCAATTAGTGGTTCAAAAAAACAGAGTAGCAGAAGTTCTATGACAGTTGCCTGATGGTCCATCAGGAGGGCATATGGAAGTAAAGAAAACTCTGGAGAAGATTCGTGAAAGATTTTATTAAATGACCTGCAAGGATGAAGTTAAGGAATGGTGCCGAAAATGTGTAATGTGTGCGTTTGGGGATGGTCCATTGGGGAAGAGAAATGCACCGATACGGCAGTATAATGCGGGTAGCCCATTTGAAAGAGTAGCCATTGATGTTGCTGATCCATTTCCAAAAACTGAAGCATGAAACAAATACATCTTAGTTGCAATGGACTATTTTAGTAAATGGACCGAAGCATACGCTCTACCTAATCAAGAGGCAGTTACAGTGGCCGAGGCCTTGGTAAAAGAGCTGTTTAGCCAATTTGGGATTCGTTTGGAATTATATTCAGACCAAGGAAGAAATTTTGGGTCGGCCTTGTTCAAAAGCCTCTGCCAACTATTGAAGATATTCAAAACCAGAACAATTGCTCTTACACACATTCAGATGGAATAGTAGAACGCAGAAATCGAACCATAGGAAAATATTTGTCAAAAGTTGTCTCAGACCATCAAAAAGATTGGGACCAGTACTTACATCTGTTTCTGATGGCAAATCGATCGGCTGTAGATGAAATGATAGGAAAGACCCAATTAGAGTGTTTTTTAGGCAACAAATTAGATTACCGCGTGACTTGGAGTTTGACAGCAAGCCTGTGGAGGAAGGGGTTGCTGGAAATGCATATGCTGAAGATCTTTGAAAAATACTAAACTCAATTCACGAAAAAGTTCTCAACAATATCCAGATTGCCAGTGATCGAGTGAAATGCCACTATGATGCAAGTTCCAAAACAGAAGGATTTTAATCCGATGTCCTGGTTTGGTTGTATCAGCCTCAGCGATGACGAGTCCTATCTCCCAAATTGCAAACAACATAATGCGTATTTTTTCTATTGTCACAAGTTCTTCTAAATCCTATACAATAATTGGATTACGAAATGTTATCCTTCACATTTCTACTTTTCATGATCTTAGTATAGGCATCCATCCCCATCTAATAAACTTAATAAATAGAAAAACCTCTTTACCACGTGTAACGTTGCCCTGAAATGTAGAGAAATAACATAAAAGCGCGATTAAAAGAATTACCACAATTAAACGCATGTTCCACTCAAAATAGTGTAATACCAGCAGTGTAAGAAATAATACAATAATAAACACTTTGAAAACTTTAAATTCGAAACAAATAAGTGCATGGGTGCTAACGTTTTATATGGAACGATAAATAAATACAGACTATTTCCAGGAATGCAGCGTACTCAGTAGACTGGCGTGCAGAGAAATACAATAACAAATTGTTTGAAAAACTATATTTCTAAACAAATTGCTCCTAAAAGACATGAAGCAGAAACTTCCATTCAAGAAATTACGAATTTGTTTTAAGGAAAGAGCTGGAGTACAATAAGACAAATGTCTCTAATTGGTACCAAAAAATATTCTTTTTTAATATATGTCATTGTGCTCTAATATATTAGCAGAAAGTTATTTTTTGGTTATGCTCCTTAACGTTACCATCTTATTTAACTTTTATCAAATAGTTTTTTAATACTTTTGTGGATTTAAAACATTTTAACACATAGTAGGTATAATATTATATTATCAAAATATTTGTTTTGTTGGAATGG
>JAHWXV010310621.1:0-10136 GCA_024586415.1 Phrixothrix hirtus
TACAGTTTATATCAGTAACACTTCGATATAAAATGTAGATAATTAGAAGTTTGTTTCGGCCTGAACCTTGATCCCGTCATTAGAAAAGTTGCCTTTCTTATAGGAACTTTTAAATCTCAAGGAGTCAGCGTACTTGCTCTAATAACTTTTAAAATAAATTAATCATTGTTGATATAAATTAGTATATTTAACAAATACACTTCTAAAATAAAATAGTAGATGCTTGACTGTATGTCATTGTAACTGAATCTTGATGAACGAGAAACAAATTCATTGAAATGCTACATTACAAAGAAAAAGATTAAAGACAGATTTTTCAGTGCTAAAATACTTTCGGAGATAATTGGCAATACATTAGGTTTGGTAGTGTAATGGTTAGTATGTTTCCCTCAATACCTAAAAAGGCACAGGTTCAAACCCAACCGAGGTCAGTAAATTTTTGAGCAGAAAATATTTAAATATCCCTTCTCGCATAAGATTGTGATGCTTACAGGTTTAAAATTTCTCCAGCAAAATGACCGTAGTAGTTGAGCCTTTTATTTAATATTCTATTCTTAAAGTTGGAAGATAAACTTCCTTTATTAATCTAATTAGGAATTTTCTGTTGGCTCGTCTTTCAATCCACCCTTAAAAGATAGTGATTATAGTAAATATTTAGGCTAAAGTGCCATAAGAGTATGCACTTAGTAGATTTTCATATATAACTAAAAAGTTTATGTAACAATAACTAAAGATAATACAAGGATTGATTATAAATTTTGTTTATTTTACAAATATAAAATTAAAAAGAAGCATTTATCAAAAAGGGCAATTGTACACTCTTGAGAACAATCACGGTGCAATTTGGCACTAGGCCGGACCACGTTCCCAGCCGACGGAACCGACGTTAACAGCGAACATCAACTAGGCTACGGCAGTGAGCAGGGGGGTCGAAACTACCGACAAATCACTTAACAGTTCCGTCCTGAGAGACGTAAAGGGGGGATAGAAAGAAGCAGCTTCCTACCTAAGTTACCCATCGGGAGATACACAGCAATAACCAAATAGAGAACTGATTGTCCGCATTTATCTACCCGTAAAACAGTGGGTACTCCACTTGAAAGGGCAGGCTCCGCCTTACGCACTCTGATGTGTCGTGGGTTCTACTCGGATCTACTCCCAATTCTATAGGTTTCAGGTAAGGGTCTTAAAATCTAAATCAAGTCAAAATAAAACAACCAAATGTGGGGGCATTTAGCCACATAATAAATTCAAACTAAGATAAAATATCACAAATATGACGGGTATAATTCAGATCATTCTTCCCGTAAAGTAAGGTATCAAAATATTACATAAATTAAATTAGATTACAAAATGTCACCAAATAATCTGAGTCAAAATTAAACGGCCCAAAATGTCAGAAACACGGCCATGTATGACGTCAGTACCAGCATCCTTCTTTGACTAAATTTACTGGTGTAGGTAGTCGTACTCAATTTGTGAGCGATTGAAGCAACGGGTTCGCAACCGTATTGCTAGAATCATGTATAATGTTAAAATTGATTGAATATAACCGAGTCAGACAGTTAATCACCTTAATCACCTGGTCAGGCAGAGAAACCAAGTGAGAATGAAGAGGCGCGAGTTATAGAAGAACAATACTTGATGTTTCATCACGACAATGCTCTTACTCTATTTGTAGCTAAATATCTATTATTATTAGTAATTTCCAACGAATAAAGAAGCGCCCTAAATACATAAAGTTGTGTCAAAATTGACTAATCATGATGGCGGCCTTAGCATGCTGTGCTCATGTATTAAAAACGTCAAATTTTACAAATTTAACATTATGAAATACATATACAGCTAGGGCCAGCGCTACCATTAAGGCAAAATAGGGCCATTAGGGAGCGCAAAATCTCGGCCACCTTTATAGAAAAACACTAGGGTGACTGAACCAGTAAATAGCCAGCAGCCTAAAAGATCATGAGGCGCGTAGTAACATTTTGAGACAAGTTCCAATGCTAAAATAAATATCGTAAAAACGTGTCTCGCAATTATTACAAATGCATATTTGTTGTACTGGATAAGATCAGGTATGTCAAGTTAACGCTGTTCAATAAATTTGTCAAACTTAACATTTTCTTAGGAAAATTTAGAATTCTATTGTATAATATTAAGTAGACACAGCTCTACAACTCCAGAATTACAGTAATATAAAGAAACATTAAACATGATAAATTTAGATTAAAGATTTTTCTCCGCGTCATATTTCAAGTACAAAACAATATTTGGAAATGTTCAAATGGGTTGTGCAGTTTTCTTTATTTGCTTAATTTTTACCGCCTCTAGTATAGAAAATCGTCTTTTGAAAAGCGTCAGTTACCTGTTAAAAGTGTTTCTTTTGGTAAGTAAACCTATTACTTTGTAGAATAAATAAATTTTGAATTCAATGTAGTTTATTATTTTTCGAATTCATTAGCGTTTTATACAAACTGTTTTTAAAATAACTAAATTTCATATAAACTTAATGTTAAATTTGTTTTAGCAGTGAAGAATAAGGAGTGTGAATCAAAAGATTATCCATTCAGAAGCACGAAATGTGCAGCTTTTTGATCAACAGAAAATTGGTGGCCACTGGAGTTTTTCTTTAGAAAATACAATGAAACAGTTTTATAAAATTAATTCATAATGAATCTCAAGAAGGAACTTAGAAGTCACGATCGCCAAAGAAGAAACATTGCACAGTTGCAATAAATAACGTACAATTAGATGAAGCCGAATAGTGTAGTTTGAGAACTGTTCATGTTTATAAATATTGTATACATTAGACTTTGACAAAAATTGTAAATTCTTTTAATAATTATAAATACATGTTTAAAATATATAATTTCTGCATTCAATTGAATTGTAATATGCATTATAATTAAGAACATACAATAAAGATTTGAACGGCTTTTCTCCAATATAAATAACATTTCAAATTATATCGCTACTATAGTGACAATCTACATAACAACATTGAAGAAAGTTTTCACTAGTTGAAATACAAATGATTTTTCAAATCATCTTTCTAGTATTATTATAATCACCAACTGTACACTTCAACGTTTCTTCTGTTTGAAAAGGTCGGAAGCAACTAAAATTGGTTTCTATACCTAATATGATATTAACAACATACCACGTTTTTCTGCAAGTACTAAATTAACTCCATAAATGTAAAGCAAAATTAAACTTACCTGATAAATGATATCTCTGATATAAATTTATAAAATGAAGGGGAATTTCATAAAAAAATTGGTTGAGATATTTTTTCAATTTACCAATGGATGACGCACATACGTATTTTAATATTTAAATTACTACATATAAAATCAAAGGCAAGCGGCAAAATCTGAATAACCTCAATGCTTCACTTTTTAAAAAATGCATTTTACAATAGTACCTGCATTTAAAAAACTGAAGATGTATCAATCTTTGAAGGCTGTTTAGTGATAATGCGCATATCTAAAGTGTTTATGATATTTCTGTATTTTTCATAATTTTATTTTGTTTGCATTAGAACAAACATTTTAAATTAAGCGTTTAGTGTTAGCTTGCTTAAGACATGCCCAACATGGGAGACTTTCTTGAATCAATTCTACTTTTTCCTGCCACTCTTGCACGCGCGTTTAACTTAACTATTTAAATTTAATATATCGTCAGAGTTTTACTATCTTTTATAACGGCAAGGGCACCTACTTTTGAGAATTGCTGGTTTGTTTTTTATTTGCTGCGGATCTGGAGTATTAATAGATTGTCGGTGTGTTGTAAAAACGGCGAGCTACCCGAGCGGGTTACTTGAGGTTTGTTTAGTTACATAATAAGGACTTAGACAAAGTAAAAGAAATGTTTTATTTTACCTGAATGAAATACGTCATTGTAAATACAAAGTTCATTGACCTAAGTTGAATTGTTTTGGAGTGTCATATCAAATCAAGCACCTCAACTTAATACATCATTTATATTAATTTGACCGTGACGCGAACCAAAACAATTCCCATAAGAGAAAATCATACACCAATAGATCACGGGAACTTGCACGCTGAATAATTTCTTCTCAGTTGGATGAGACGATTGGAGAAAAGTTGCCGCAGGACAAACACCAAGATCCTGACAACATGAGTAGTTGCGCTATCCTGCTGAAACTAGGTAACGCGGGGTTTCTTAAAGATGCTTGGATTATGCGCATGTGTATGGTTTTGTTGTGGTGTTTCCTCCATTATCTTCACAAAATAAAGGATTAATTATCCCATGAGATAACATTGAACAACAAACAGTTACTTTTTCATTGTGTATCGAAAACTGCGTTTATTCACAAAACCAATTGGCTTGGGATGTGCTTCGTCAGACATTTGTAAATTGTCTTCATCCACATAATTTATCACTTGTTCACAAAATTATCTTCGGGTGAGACGATTACGAGAGAGCAATTGATACGTTGCCTGAATCTCGTAGGATTAATACAGGAAGTCGCTATGAAACATTCTGTAAGAAGAATTTTGTCAAAAATGTTCGTCACAATGCAATGCCACACCGCCGACTGCTTCGGATTTCTGTTAACAGCAGCTCTAAGTGCAGCGTATGGACGATTCATCTTCCACCAAAAGACTTATTTTTGAGAGTACAACTGGTTTTCTCAAAGTTATAGCATGTGTAAACGGAATGAGATCATCACAACCTAAATTAACAACTGTTATTTTTGTAAAGGATTTTAATTGCAAATGCTCGTTGTGCGCCATTTCACTGCTCCATAGTGACTAAATGGTATAAAGCGCTAGGTTAATGAGCGCGCGGTTCTTTCACCCATTACTGTTCAATTTAAGAAAGTTACCTGAAAATCGCCCGTTTCCCTGCCGATCCTGTATATACTACTAAATGCAATGAATAACTTAGTTTCGCTATCATTAAAGTTGGCCAAAAATTCCATATGAAAATAAAATTACACTCAATGTGTATGAGCGCAACTCTAATTTAGAATACATCTTTAATTACAAAAACTAACTCGAAGTATCTTGTTTTGTGTAGTTTAGTCTATCTTCAGTACTACTATTGGTTTAATCGTGTTTGCTATAAAATGGTTATTCTAAATTAGACATTGTAAACCGTCGCTGCATTGTTTTTCAAATCATGAACAGGAGGCGCATTCAACTTCGATATTTGATTTTAAATATGGCGCACACACAAAGATATATGAAAACATCACCTCAATATCACTTTAAAGTATATCGACTGGATGCAACTAACGCCCGTAAAACAAATCAATCCGAAATATCAATCTTTTTATTTTTTGGCCATTTCTCTACGAAATTGTAATGGAAGGTAAGATAATTCAATTTAAAATATAAAACAACACCATTACACGTGCACCAGTAGTACAAAGAAATTCCACTACGAAGAATAACGAAATGGTACACTCGGAAACACGGCTCGGAAACTAATGGGGGGAAGCAATTCGCGCCCTCTCGTTAGTGAGCGTCTGTGGTCGAACATATGATCATATAAACAACTAAAATAAATTTTTCAGTATATAGACTATTTTATTTACTTTTATTGAAAATTAAAAAAGGCAGGTGTAAAAACATTTATGGGCATTATGCTGTATAAATTTGAAACGCGCGTTCAAATGGGTTTTTCTGTTGATAGACACTTATTATTTTAACCATGCGAAGTAGTTCTATGTAATTCCTACGGTCTGTAGGTATAAATAAAATTTTAAATAATTTTCTTTAAATTTGAATTCTAAATGAAAATCCAAGTACCTGTGTATTCGCACTAATCGTACTAATAAATGGGGTGACAAAAATAGTATAGGTTTAGTGGTGGCAAAAGAACTTGTCTTTGCTCCTGAATTAAAAAATTTGACGATATGTTAAATATAAGGATTTTTTTCTAAAAGATATATTACGCTTTATGACTTTCAAAATGTTAATTACAAACTCTTCCACATACGACTATTTTTTATTCACATAAGGTTAATGCTGATGACTTAGTATGAAATGCAGATGTCATACAAATAAAATTTATTGAGCAAAACAATTGTGTGTGCCAATTTAAGTTATTTTTAGGCCATTGATGGTAAATGTTGAAGTGGCATTATTTTTAATAATGGAAAAGATAACCCTGTTGACTCGGATATAATGCCGAAAATGGTTTTACATTCACTTTTTCAATTTTCAATCAAATATTTAAATAATCTTTCCATTAAACAAAATGTCAAAAATTAAAATTAAATAGTGAGAACGTATTCCGAAAGATTTTAGACATCTGTGACTACGTTTACACAGTCATAGTTATTAACCTGTAAACTATGTATATTTTACGCGGGATTTATAACGTTGGTATTGCTGCTATCGATGTGAAAAGTAGAAAAGTAGTGTAATATAATATACAATGCATGTAAAAACTTCCAAATAACTAAAATCTCCAAAAAATCAAAAAGATTTGGCAATAATAAAAAAGGTTTAAATTATAATACTCACATGTCAAATTTAGCAGATGGTGAAAACAAGTAATGAGCACAAAGCACAGAAGAGTGTAATTTTAAATGCCAATCATTGAGTGCATTCAACGGACTCGATTGTTGCCAACCACTAGATAAATTTTTGATGAACTGAGTGTTAGAGAGCGTTCACCTAACTAAACGTTGCTTCAGAATAATATAACCTTTGAGCTCGTTTACTTACGGGAACCCAAAAGGGGCAAGAGGAATGTACGAAAAATTGGAAGCGTTACAGTTGGCAATGTGATTTTTCCATTCACAAAGCCAACTTGTTACTAATGACATTTCCAAATTAATATTGTATTAGAACAAAGTACAGTGTTTATTTTTAATTTAAGATTGTTGTATTTTTCGTCATTCGTAAATTATAATACACAAATGGCATTGTGTATTGTGATTATTAATAGTTTGTTTTCGATGCTACAACTTTGGCTTGGGAAAATTCGTCCAACCTTTATGACTTCATTTACTGATTATATCGCTATGCCTAATCGAATTAAACCAAACCTGGAGGTGTTGCAATTCCAAGTAGCAATTTTTAATGAGCCAAACATCAAATTGTAAACTAATCGAGAAAAAGTTGCGAACAGCTTGCCAAGAGTAAGAAAACCCCCGCGAGGGGAATAAAGTTACGTAGAAAATTGATGGATGCATAGGATGATACCTTTTGTAAAAATTTGATGTATTGCTTACAAGCAATCAATTTGCCTTTATTTTGAAATCTTTTTAATATTCAAACACATGGCATAGGGTTTTCTTCGCTCGAAAAGCTATGTATTTTAAAATTTCCGCACGATCTCGGTCGGATTCAAACTCAAGACAAATGTGTAATGGGCCTAACGTTTCAGTTATTCCTGCTAATTTTTAATAACAAACAGCATAAACCGAGAGTATAATAGGTATAAAGTAATAATAATTAAAGAATAAATTGGAATACATATGGGTGCCACTATTACCATTTTAAAAGAAAACAAATGTCAAAAATTATCTATAACCAATTATCGTGGAAAATAAAAACCACCTATAAAAGTATAACGTGATAAATTTTTAGAACTTACCGGTTTGCATGGCTGACTAAAGAGATGGGGTCGCTCAAGCGGATCTAATACGTTGGCGTTATGTAAGTTCCAAAGCGCCAATGACGTTAGGCGTCGGTAAATTTGTCTTAATCGGGAGGGCGTCACTTCATCAAATACCTATATTTGTTACATACATGGAAGTTGTTCATCAATTTTAATGAAAGTTTCACAAAATGCCTACTTTGATGAAATTTGAATAACATCTATCTATCGGTTGTTGTTTATTTTTAATTTGTTTATTTACACGTAGTAATAATAAATTTTATGAAATAAAACAATTGGTGTGTAATAACTGTCAATTTTGCGAATTTTTTGTCTACCATTGCCTTCTGAACATTTAAGAATGCCAAGAATTCGTCAACGAGAAAATTATCGGCAATTAAATGATTTTGAACGTGGCCATATTATTGGCAAGAAAGAAGCCGGACATTCGCTTAGAGATATTACTGGACGTGTAAATCGTGATGTAGCAATGGTGGTGAGATGTTGGTCCAAATGGTCCGAAAAAGGAGTTCAATGTCGTCGCCCTGATTCTGGACGTCCCTGGGGGACAACAGATCGTTTAAAACGTTTAGCCACAAAAGACAGATTTTCCACAACTCGATCAATTGCAATAGTCTAGATGGGAGGTGTAGGACGCATAATGTCAATGTAATCTGTTTATCGCTAGATACAATTTTATAGACTGCATTCGTCCATTTTTGTCTTCCTCTGAACCTACTTCACTGTCCCCACAGACAAGAATAAAGCAACGAAAGAACGAATTGGACACAAGAATGGCATCAAATTGTGTTCAGTAACGAGTATCGATTTTGTTTGTGACTCCACGATAGCAACTTAAACGCAGTAAGTTACATTGCCAATGTGCTTCCATATCTTCGGCGGTTGGAAAATTCCATTTTCGAACAATATAATGCCCACATAAGGCACGGGCTACAACACGCTTTTTGGAAGAAGCAAACATTGTCGCCTTACCATGACCTACTTGATCGTTTGATTTGTCACCCATTGAGCATATATATGATGTAATAAGTAGGTGGCTGAATGATTTACCACACCTTTCAGACGACTTGCACCATCTTCGGCTGTGGATTCAGGAAACTTGAAATGATATACCACAAGCCGATATTGTTTACTTGATTGACAGCATGTCAAAATGAGTGCATAGCAAATCATGGCGGAGCAACTCATTATTGAAAAAAACTTTTTTTATTTCTGTTCTTTTGTTTTCAAACTTTAATTGTGTACTTGTAGTGATAAATTACACTGTTTGTAAAAATTTCAATAAAATCGCTTAACTAATTCTAGGTGTTGCGTTTTTTTATGGAAGTCGGTATACATAACTAAGGAATGAAGGCCAAAATTCGGAATTCTTTAGGGGAAACCAGCTTATGGGTTTCTACAACTTCGTTATACACTGTTTGTAAAAATTTCAATAAAATCGCTTAACTAATTCTAGGTGTTGCATCTTTTATGGAAGTCGGTATACATAACTAGGAATAAAGGCCAAAGTTCGGAATTCTTTAGGGGAAACCAGTTCATGGGGTTCTAGAACAGCGTTAGCTACGCCACCTGATTGTAATGGATCGCTGGATTTTCGAGCTGACAATATACTTTTACCTGTCTTATCTATACCTAAATAAAAATTACTTAAGACCAGTATATTTTATTGAAACAGATTGTAAAAATAATAATCGGTATAATGACTTACAAAGGCGTACTCTTAGTCAAATATTACAAAAAAAACTAAGAAATTCAGGTAGAAAAACGTTCTAATTAAATCTAATCGTGGATCCTATTATTTATAAATAACTTCGGTTGATCTTATTAGAATCAAGCAACAATAACAGTCGTTAATCACTACATTTTATCCTCTACTAGGAAATTCTAAAGGTATATGAAAACAGAGCTATATAAATATATGTACATCTGTGAAATCAAGCGATCAGTTCTTGTTTTATTAAGTTAAAGCCTGTCTGACGTTTATAAAGCTGAAGGTTTAGCAACCCTCATGATAATATGTAGAAAAGGGACTTACTTATCTGCTGAAAGCGCAATAGCGATAAAGCGAAAATTGTTACGAAATTACGAACAATAATTTCTGCTGGTGTTTCCTTGGCCCCATAACCTGGGTGCTTTACCAATTCCCGCAGGGCCGAAGATACCTGAATAACCGAAGGAGGGATTAGTGGGACCCAAAGATGGACTGACTCCAAACTTATTTTTATACGCGGAGAGGGGAGGCCACATCATACAAGAATCAGCGAACCTAGTACATTACAGAGAGCCTTTTTAATGAAGGAAACATTCATCATATTTTATGATGGTGACACAACTGAATGCTTGTGAAGATTAAATATTGATAAATGCTTTGCAACATTGTAATTGTCCTTTAAAAAAAATTACGGAATTAAGCAATGAATTAGGTTTTACATATCTAATGTTTACTGCATTAATTTGAGTCTGTTAATACTAATTAATCGGGTAGCGTGCATTAATTTTTATCAATGCAGCAAACGTATTATTTAAACCGTTTA
>JAHWXV010310974.1:0-10647 GCA_024586415.1 Phrixothrix hirtus
AATAAAAGGTTCTTGGCGTTTATATCTAAATCTCTTCTTATAACTTTAATTTGATTACGTAATAAAGCCATTTCAGCTTTTTTATATATTCTATCTGCCAAATATTGTTTTAATTATAAATATAGATTAATTATAAAAATAACATTTTATTATGAAGTTAGCTAAATGTGTTTTTATTACATTATGACTATGGGCACGTATTAAATTTTGTAGAATACTCAAATGGAATTATATGAATTATTTAAGTTGTTATTAAAAAGTATTATTCTTACTAGAATTTGTAATCAAAAGCGAGTGTTTTTAAACGGGTTTTTAAATAATATTGTCAATAACCGTTTGCTGTGATTTTTATGTTAGAAACGCAAACATCACAATAACAGTTTTTTACCGATTCGTGCCTTAGATAATGGATCACATTTAAAACTGGAATTTCTAATAAAAATGTTTAATTAATTTTCATGCTAGAAGATTATTAATATGCAGACATAAAACTTTAATACAAAATATTGGTTAATTTCTTTATTAACAATAATTTGTAGTTAAAGTTCGCTTACATTTGTTTTAAATACTGTTTAGTACCTATTGGTAATTGTATGTATCGTTAACACTGCAATGCACAAACCTAACGTATGTTATAGTAGTCGAATAATATAATGAATGTCTAGAGTCGTTCAGACTCTAAACTGGCAAACATTTCCAAATTTTGCATGTTAATTAATTTTCAACAAACAAGAGATCGTTTCTTAAAGTTAGGATTTGATAATTTAACATACCGACTAATTTTAATATTCACCAATTTGAAATTGGAACTTAATAATTGTACAGTGAACGTGTTTGGAACAAACGTTTCAGTATCAAACATTTAAATTGCAATGCAAAGTTTTGTTTGTTTGCACGTAATTCTTTTATTTCAGTAGCATAGCTCTAATATAGATTGCTATTGCAAATATTACAACAGGTAAACTTTATTGTAATAATGACCCCTTATATCAGATGTATCCCAGTTCAAGTTCTCCTTAACGTTAATAATCAGTTAATGTTCTAATCTGAATCTGAATTTATCCTGCAGTTAAACAAGTCCTTCTTAGCAATTGTTCGCCAGATATGAGTTAACGCGTGCCTTACGGGTTTTTGATTTTGTAATTTGTGCAGGTATACGTGGCCAAAATTAGTGTGATCCAAAATTTCCCTTCTTTTAAGGTGGTTCGCCACAAGTTTTATGATTGAAAGAATCTACACTTACTCTCTAAGCTATGTTGGAGCAACCCACTACCTCTAAAATTTTCTAGAGTAGAGAAAGGACTTAAGAATCGTTCTGACTGTGACATCTTAAATAAGTATTGTTATCCTAATGAGAGGTGTTAGCTTTTGATTTTTATGTCAAGATGCTTTCCTATGAAGTCGTATTGATTCTCAATTCTTTTTCAGTTATTAGGAGGAACGTGCAAAAGTTTCCGCGTCCTATTAATTAAATTATATTAATTTAGTGCTGTATGGATACTTTTCTTGATTTGAGTTGTGCGATTTGCATTTAATTATTGTTGGAATTAGTTTTGCGATGTTGTAGCGTTTGGTTACAACTGTTTTGCGGACCGTTTTGTGAAATCGCTTATTGCCAACGTTTGTTATGTGTAAATAAGTTAATATTTTTAGAGTGTGCAATTTTAATTTCGTTTGAAGTTTAAATTACCGGCAACGTAACATGAAGGAAAAGCCTCACCTCAAGTTAAATTTGGCATGCCTGGGACTATTTGTAATTCCATGTACAGGAGACCTATTCGGCGATAGCGGAGATGTTTCACCTTCCTCATGGGCATTTTCGTCGTCCTCGCTTATCGAAGGTAAAGTTAATGAAGGCACTCCGTTTACCTCCGATTCTTGCTGAAACAAAACGTTAGTTTGAGAAAATAGTGTTTAATTGTAGACATACCTCTGCCTCATATCCTTCCCTAACATTAAAGGTTAGATCATGTTGAATATCGTTTGCAAATTCCTGTTGATATTCTGGATAAAGTCTCAGCACATCTACAAGTCCTTGTGTATGAATACATTTAAGATCGCAATAAGTTAAGGCTCGGACATCACTGCTGGATTTTATTAGCGCATCTGATTGAGGACCGGGACCTCCACCTCCTCCAGGGTTATTTGAATAACTCTGTAGGTACAAGCTAATATCACTTCCAACTAGATCACCTTTTCCTAATAATATGCAAAATTATTTTTGAACGGAAACAGATTATAAAAACAAGGAAATGTGTAAAATTCTTACCTAAAATAGCGACAACCATATTATTTTGAACGACTTCCATTGATCCGTTACATATGTAATAAATATAACCCAAGGCGTCTCCTTTGTGTATAAGATATTCTCCAGGTGCGCAAAAGTTTGTTCTTATGTGTAAAGAAAGTAACTTAAGACATCCTTGTGAAGCACCCTCAAAGATGGGCAATTGTAATATTTCTCGATGTAAATGCATCGACACATCTCCTCTCAATTCTTCGGGAAATTCACGTAACGTCTATAAAACATTCATTAATAAGAAAAAGTGGTATTACAAGAATTCTAGGTATACCTCTTGAATATCGATGCCATGATTTAAGGACCACATGGTTTGAAAGTAGTCTTGAATGCGCTGCTTTAATTCCTTAGGAATTTGATGTAACGTCAAAAAATCCTTCAAGTCTCTCCATTTTACTTGATACATGGAACGTCTTGAATACATTCTTTGAATTATAGCAGTAACATTTCCAAAGACAACCGCATGCATAAGAGCTGAAACGGATTTTGGGTAAATATAGTTATTTAGAAATTTATAATTTAGAAGCATTCATATCGTTGGTGTTATCGTAAACTGCTTAAACTCAGATTAAATCTAATAACTTAAAAATCTGGTGTGAGATAACACACAACTTTCTCTTACGTATTATAGATATGTAAATAATGTCCATAAATAATTAAATTGAAACGGTCACCCATCCAAGTTACTGCATATCCAAAACGCTGCTTAGCTTCGGAGATTATCCTCTATAACTCGCTTCAAAAAATTTTCTCAGAGAAATCTATTAATTCGAGTAAAAGAGAATCATAGCCGTAAGAAACTTGACAAGTTTAAAATAATCGTTAGTGCTTTTCGAGAAAATCGCGAAAAGCCAAAACATGATAAGAGTAAAGTGTCACTTCTGGTTATTCGATTTTAATCAAAGTGTTGCGGTTGCTTGTTTTTTAATGTGCACCTTTTTGTTTTCAAGAACTCCTGTTAATACAACGATACATATAGAGACGCACCGACACATTCAGACCAATTTCTATGTATTTCTATTAAAATTTCGAAAACAAAAATTTTGGACGAAAACAATACTTTCTCTTCCTTTCATATGGGGTAAGAGAAAGTAAAAAACGAACACTGCGTTAGTACCGTCGGTTGGCATATGATGCTATGCTAAAATGTTTAACAAATTTTCGAACTACAACTTGGAAAGGTCTAGAACATAACTTATGTAAGTAAACTAAAACTACTCAATCTTACATAAACAAAGCGAAGCATTCCAGTAACTAGACAACGCAAGAAACTTGGTCCCAAAAGTAAGATAATAGAAGAATTTTCTATGAAGTTCGGGTATTCGTAAATTGCTTGTACTAAGAAACATTGCTTTTACTCATCTAGCAGCGCGAAATGTCGCTTTCAGTTATTTTCTTATGTAATTATCGAATTTCCGGAGAAATTTCAGTCGTTTTTGATTGAACTTTATTTGTTAATCAAAAGTTAAGACATTTGAAAGGTTTTCTGCAAAATAATTCTACCATCTTGTGACTTCTATTCTAAGTCCTTCACCTTGCGAGGTTTTTGATATCGACTTTAAAGATGTTCGAATTTAAATTTTTATAATACGAAATATGAAAATAAATTTTCAATAAAAAACAAGGAGGAAACTAAGTTTTCTTAATTTCCTGGAACATTTTTCTTATTTTTGAAGTTAAATATAAAATACAATATTTTGAAAGATAAAAAAAATACACCACTTTTTTTTTCTGTTTTTAGTGAAAGCTGAAGCGAGATAGATATATTAGACCACATTTTGTCATAAATAAGTTTGTCACTGTATTTCCGGGTTTCTGCCACTTACCTAGTTTGTATTGTTATGTAATATTGACAGGCCTGAAAAGTTTGCCACGGTCCAAATTGGCACTAGCCCGGATCACGTTTTCGGTCGACGGAACCGGCGTTAGCAGCGAGCGCCGACTATGCTGCTGCGGTGCGAGGTGGGTTCAAAACTACCGACAGAAATCGCCGTTAATAGTTCTGTCTCCTACTAATCAATCAGACTCACGGTACACAATTGGGTTGGTGCCCCACTGCTCCTGTCCACGGTAAGGGGTATGCTCAAAATGCATCGACTAGCGAGACAGAACTTATCGCTTGCGTTTCTTTACCTGTATAATAATAGGCACGCCACTTGCAAGAACAGGCACGCCACTTGCAAGAACAGGTACGCCACTTGCAAGAACAGGCCTGCTGTATGGTTACAATGATGTGACGCAGGTTCTACTCGGACCTACTCCCAAGTTTATAAGCTCTACCGGTAATGGTCTTAAAGCTAAGGCTAGTTGAAATTAAACAATAATGAAAAGCAGTTAGTCGTATAATCCACTCAAATAAAGATAAAATGTCACAGCTATTACGGGGTTATTCAGAACAATTTTCCCGTATAGAAAATCAAAATAGTACATGAACTAAATTAGGGTACACAAATGTCACTATTTAAATTGAGTCAAAATTAAATGGCTCAAAGGGGCGTGTATGACGTCGGTACCACCATCATTTACTGGTGTAAATACAGCATATAGATATCTCTTAACATCACCCACGGCTACTAATACGGAAAACTAAATGTTTATAGCTAATACAAATTTTCCTTCGATTCGTGGGAATAAACTATCTCCCACTGAGAAGTGACACAGCACTGGGAAAGGGTTCGTAAATTCTACAGGCTTCAACACATGCCCTGCATTAGTATAAGAAACAGTTATCTTATTTCCTACACTCTAGAATTACCTGTTAACACAGCACACAAGTGGAGCGGGGGCTGTATATGCTATTTGAGAATACGGTCGCCCAAATCCCGGATCCACACCGGTAAGGTCCACTATTGACCGTCGAGAATACAAGAAGGACTTCAATCTTAATAATTTGTTGATTACGGGCCAAAGTACACACCCAAGGCCGCGCAAATCCATTTGCCACCCTTAACTCGGTTACGAAAACAAGCTTTACTATTCTACGAGTTCGTTTTCCCCACTGACAACTAACTTCACGTCATTCATCCAAAATTTATAACGTCGCCAAAATAAAGGTCGCCGTACGTCATCGGGGGTAAATCAGAGTCTTTAAATGTCAACGAAAAACAGCAAAACAAATTAACTATCAAAACGACAAATCTGATCCGTCAAAGAAAAAATATTTACTTGAACTATATTTTAAATTTTTAATGCAACAAAAACTCAACTCTCGTTTCCATCACAGAAAGTTACGTTTTAGATCTTACAAACCCGTGTTTCCGGAATATTGGTATCTATATGTATTATAAGAACTGAAATTTCAACTAAAAATCAAATTGAAAATTGACAGACAACGTAGAAACTAAAAACTAATAAATAAGAACTCATAATCTCTCACGTTTTCATGACAACAGTCGCTTTTATAAAAGCCCAAACTTCTAGGATCTGAGAATACAAACAAGTTTTCTACGTGTATAACTGTTTAAACATTCTGAACATGTGACGTTGTGATATTGAGTTTATTAAAATGAGTAGACACAAATTCGGAATTCAATGCTTATTTATTAAGGTGCTTTGACATTTAGGCTTGGATCCTGTGTTGATATCCGATTAGGCGAGGTACTCGGTACAAAATCCCACGTTCTTGTGGTTTAGTATATGATGGAAAAACATGACGTATCGTTCAAAACCGTGTCACAAAACATAAATTTTGCATTCAAAATAATATGTAGTTACATCCACAACAATGTTAACGGTAAAATAACTCAACGTTAAAAATTTTAACTTATTAGATTGTCGCAAACAAATTTTAGTAAGAATAAATATTTTAAAGTTAAAAGTTCAAAGAAAAATTAGGTTCATATAATAAAATACGAACAAGAAAGGACGATATAAAATTTAAATTCTAACATGGGCGTCCGAATGTAGTTCAGCAAATTTGGCGAAACAACCTTTGCTAAAGTATATAATTTCATCTAAGTGTTTACGTGTATATAGATTAAAGATAGATTTAAGCTTTTTTGCGTATTCGCAATTTTTGATTAAAAATTTAAATCCTAAACAAATTTAACGTCTACCCTAGGAAGGAGACGATAGCCTTTTGCCTAATTAATCCCTTTAAATAAATTAGTTAAACGGAAGTACCTCATTTGGTTAAAGTTTAACCATCAATAGCGTAGAATTACTTTGCTTCATTTCCAAGGAAACATTCAGATTTAGTCGATAATTATATACATAATTATATACAAGTGCAATCCAGTTATAATTTGCAAGTATATAACTAGTGATCGCAGCTGTTACATCCCGGTACCGCGAATATTATAATATTAATAAAATTTTTAGGCAATTTCTAAGTACCGTGGCATAAACACCTGTAACTTCCTTTTGGAACTAGGTGTGATCGGGCTAATTACAATTTTGATTTATAATTTTTTGAAAAGTTGCCGGGGCATTTTACAATCCAAACGGTATCATTCTAAAGTGACCTATATCGGTCTAATTTGCTCCGGCTAACCTGTCCAAGATCGAAACTCTTTGTCAATTTAGTGTTTTAGCATTGCATAATAAGAGAGTAGTTTCATCGGAGCCGACCTGTTGATTGCTTAGAAGTTCATACAAAGCTTTAGTCACCAGATTTTTCATCAACACAGTAATGATGCGCCATTAATGCCAACAGTTTTCAGTGGTCCTTGTGTTTATGAGTTGAGTCAACTGTTCGACCGTTAAGTTAGCGTAAGTCAATTAGCGAACGCTAAGGCTTCCTCAACCACAAGGTTTTAAAATGTAGCCGAAACATTTTACAACAAGCGCTATCGCTTTTTATGTAAGTTACTCTGAAAAGAAGCCAAACTTGCTAATGCCTGATATTAATTTTAGTTCATCGGTCGTGGGCGGTACATATTTCAGTGGACGAATTTTGTTTATACAGTGGTTGCAGACTCTTGATATATGCTTTTAGCGATGACATAATGTGTTAATGCATTTCCTTTAATAACTCGTAAACAGTCCGCTAGGTGAAACAAATATTCAACATTTTTCGCTGAGATAAATAGGCTACGATGTCACAGTTGTTCAAGTACTCCGGGTAAGTGAACTAGTAAATGCAGTTTGGTAGCACTTCTCAACGTATAAGCTTCTGAAAGCCGCTGGCCTTTTCTTAAACTAAACAGATTTATGCGGAACTGGCATGTCGACATATTCAACGTTAAAAACGGCAGATTTCTTTTAATGAAATGTTTCCAAACAAGATGCCGAAAATTAGGCTGTTTCAAGGTGCCTCAGGCTGTTTTTGTCACAAGAATCAGAAAAGTGAAGGTGAGATTGTCCTTGGGTTCTTACAGTGTTGATTAGATCATTTTTACTTTCGATAATCTCTGGATCGTTTGTTTCTTGCTCAGTTTTAAGTATTGCCACTTTAATACTTCGACCTAAGCTTACAGGGATTGCATTTCTTTCGCCTAGATTTTTCGTAGCATTTCCTTCGTCGAAAATAATCAATAACATTTTTCTGCTTTGAAGATCAAGTCTTCAGGTTCAGGGCTCTTACAAACTTGTAGTTAATAGCTACTCTTTAGTTGTACCAAAAATTAAAGTATTAAATTTTACCCCTTAAACACTTGCGCCTAAAACGCTTGTCTTTGTAAGAGGGGCTGTTAATTATTTCTTCAATTACTTCGAGTACCAGAAACATCGACTTTAAGTCGGTAGCATCTTCACTGGTTGCTAGTTAATTCCTTTGTTCGTTCTTCTTCTTCTTCCAACTATTTCAATAGTTGTTTTTCTTCGGTTCAGCCTCAAGTTATACCGTCCGACCACCTTTTTCTTGGGCTTCCTTTTGGCCATCTGCCTCTTGCTATTTTAACTAATCTATTTTCTGTCATTCCTTTTATATGTTGATTCCATTCAATTTTTCTGTTTTTGGCTCATTGGTTTTGTTTGTTATTTTTTGTAAGGTTTTCATTTCTGCTGTTTTCAAGCCTTTGGGTTTAGCTCATTTCTGCCCTTATTTCCACGCTGTATGGCATTACCGCCTTTATTGTAGTTTTATATATCCTAGTTTTTGTCTCCGTTATTAGGTGTTTGTTTCTTCATATAATGTCGTTCAGACAGCCCGCTACCCTACTTATTCCTTCGTGAAACTATGATTTTGTTTGTAATAGCGACCAATTTTGCTTTAAAGGTCCATATCCAAGTCGTGTCATAGTGTAATCTGAAATTAGAGCATGCGGCAAGCGTACGACGACTACATCAGGCACGGCCGACTAACTACATTGAAGAATAGTCATGGGCCTACCGTACTTGCGCGCCGGGATACTATTGAAATGGATAAATCGAGGGTTTCTGGACTCCACATGTTTAGAGTCACCCCGTATACAGATGGAATCTATTCTTACCTGTAAACAAAAGCCAGAAGTCCAGAAGTTCTGCAGGAATTGTTGGGCACCGGAGCTAGATAAGCTGAAATCAAGTATTTTTGAAAAAAATGCACTGCTTTGGTGCCTTTATGAAGGGAGAGTTGGATGTATATCAACATTGCGATCAAATAGGTAACACTCAAACTGGAGGACCGAAACAAAGTTTTGTTAAATCTGCAAGTATTAGTGAGTTTTAGGATAACTCGCCCTGTATATTTGTATGATTATTGGTCAATGATTATTCAAAGGTACTTAACAATTCAAAGTCAAGCTATCGACGGGCTAAAGCGTTAAGTCGGCAGAGCTGGTTTCCTTATGAGCCTCCCTGTCTATTTAATATTGATAAATTGTGACTAGGCAACACGAATAAAGGAATGGATCACGTTTATCACATATATAATTAAAAGAAGAAAACGGCAAGTAAAGATGGTCACACAAATATACTCAAGATTAGGAAACAATAATTAATGCTGAACCAAAGTTAAGGTTTGAAACATACCCGGGCAGGTGATTCAATTCCACCGGACCGGTCCCTGTTTTGCGGATTTTAATTGAAGCACCCAAGCCACAAGAAAATACCATGAAAGTAATACAATTAAATACACCGAATTCTTTTGAGCTCAAAAACAGGACTTTCTTCTAAATCTAATCACAAAATATATATGCAGGAATTCAAATTATTTATAGTCAAACATGAAATTGGCAAAAGCAAAATTAGCTACTTAGGTAATTTTAAAGAATTGTTCTTAAGTACAATCGAGAGAATAAACATAATATCGTCTTTTACTTAAAGGTAGTTACAAAACGTTGCGGAAGTACTACTTTCGTGATTTAATTACGTGACGGAAAGAGCTTGGATGCTCACACCTACACTTTTCGAAGTAAATTACATATGCCAAGAAGCCGGAAATATTTGATATCAATAGCTATTTGATGTAAATAATCTACATAATTCACTTACGCGAACGAAACGTCGAGTTTCTTTACCTGTAAAATTCGCACCTGGGTGGCGACAGCGAGAACAACGCCAAAGGGTTGACAAAACAGTTTCAGTTTTCCCTATTCTTCATATCGGAGCTACGGTCTCAAACTCGAATTCAGTCAATCTGGATTTCCATACGAAAAGGTAAATCAGGAAAAAACCACTAAATCAGAGGCTAAAACAGAAACACTTTCACTCCCGAAGTTTAACATGCGCTAATACATTTGTTTGTATTTTTAATTTCTTAATTGGTCTACGTAACAAAGAATGACACTTAGAAGAGCAAGCCACAGCTTGCAGCAGAAGCTGTACTGTGATTCTTTTTTTACCCGACCTTTCAGGATTTTCTCACAGCAACGTCTTTAAAATCGCAGAACGACATGCGTTGGTATAAGCGACCAATCAAGTTTTGAAAGAAAAATATTATGAACGTAACTTAGTTGTTTGACTTTAACGCTGAAGTTAGAATTAAGGGTCTAAAAATAACTATAGTTTATCACGGAACGATACGTTTATAAAATAAATTTTTATAACTACATTATTACAATCAAAGAATTTATTTTTAGGAATAATATGGATACAAATAATCATAGAAACCTTTTAATTTAGGATTATGCCAAGGTTATTTAAACTTAATTTTCAAATAACACCTGCGTTAGCAATTATTAATCAATAATAAACCCTATATTGTTTTAAATACGAATAATAGTCCTGCAATATTAATAAAATTGAGCACAAAGTTACCAATGAGCTCGTTCAGACGACGCCATTGTTGATTAGAACCGTTGTGTTGGCAATAATCATTGTAAAAGCGGCTGAACGGTATGTTGGCATTTGTAGTTGCTGGAAATATATTTTTGAAGGTTCAACAGGTTTAAGGGTTCCACACATCTACGCGTTCGCGGTGGCGGTAGCGATCAATTGCAACTGTACGAAATAAATGAGTGAGAACACACCTACGGCGATAAGCTAGC
>JAHWXV010310999.1:0-10466 GCA_024586415.1 Phrixothrix hirtus
TGATTTTCTTTTTTATAGTGAACGACTGGCGCCCTATTTGCTCTTTACTGTACTTTCTTTTTTTACTTTTACCTTAAGCCGACTGTGACGTTATCCGAACAGAGAACAGACCAACCGTGAAGTGTTAGGCTTGACAACTTGATACCTATACCGATTACACCATACCCCTCTCCTCTACCGCATAGCTACTGAGCTAGAATCCGTGGCAATTTACCATAGAATTATTAAACAATGTTTTATTATACTAATTTACATAATAAAAACCGCTATTTTACAGGACAGAGTCATATGTGATTTTTGAAAATTAATTACTAAGAAGTATTTTGGGGAATCAAGAAAATTTTCCTTTCAAAACAGACAGTTTATATTATAAATCGATGTATTTTGTAATCGTATTTTTACCTTTGCCTTGAGTAAGAAGTTATATTAAAAACTCCATTGCTGATTTCTTTATTTGCATCAATATCGAACTAGTTCTTTACATACTAGAAATGTATATAAAACTACCATTCAAACCGATTTTCAAAATAAGAACTATTAAGAGCAATAATTAACAAAATTGAATGCGAGAAAGAGAACAATTCGATTGTGTAATGGGAGAGGTAGGGAAGCCTGGGAATAGGCATTGCCTATTCGATGAAGAGTTTACAATAAGAGGGTTGTTTTTAAATAATTGTAGAAAATAAAATTGTTACTCTACTCATTAACGGGTTTTTTGAGAATCGTAGCATACGATGACATTTTGTGTAACGCTGACATTGCCACATAATCCGTTACAGATGTTGAGGAAAAATGGTCGGTGTAATTCCCGGCATAACAAATTATGGCAACGTGTCGAATTGCACTGCGTGATTCACTATGTATTGTTGTCGCAAATTATGAAATAATATTTATTGAAACATAATTTTGGAAGTTGTATTAAAATCAAAAAAGAAATAATGTGACATAAACGGAATCTTCTTATTTAAATCAAAATTAAAAATAAATTACCCCTAAAGATTGCAAATTTGATTGTGATGTATGTGATTGCGTATTGGCATAAAAATACATACCAACTAACGTATGTTTTAAATAGTAAATGCATTCAGATGTGTGTAATGCTTTCTAGAAATTATAAATATTCGAAATCTTTAGAAATTAAAAAAGTTGGTCTTACTTAAGTAAATGTTCAAAATGCTGAAAAAGCACACGTTCAATAATTTAAAAACTGCATAGTCACTATGTAACGATAATTGGAATTAGGTATTTTACTTATTCCGAATTAACAAAATCGTTGGGCGAATTTACAAAATAAGTAATCGCCAAAATTATATTCAAATAGTCGTTAAATACCTTTATAAATTAAGTGCACAAAATATGCAGTTGGCAGCATTTAACAACTTAAAAGAACTAAGAATTAGGTAAATTAAATGTTAACCGATAGTTTAATTATAAATATTAAACAATATAAATTACTCCTATTAAAAATGAACCAAAATCAATGTAAAAATTTTAATACACAAAATAAATGTAAATAAAATTCATATATATTTCCCGTGAAAAGGTCAATATTTTATTACAACTGGTGATGCTAGGAAAAGAATCAGATACAAATTTAATGTACGCAGAGACCCCTAGTAATAAAAACGCAATGTAACACTTATAACTATAAAAAGTAGATGTAAGTAATATTAAGTAATTAAGAGATGTCTGCACATCAAATTAAAAATGCTTCCCAAAATCTGATTATATAACAGAAAATTCACTTTAAATTAGATTAGGAATGGCGATATAAAGAGAGATTTAACACCTAAAAATTAGATGCTCGTTGTGTCTGGAATACGACAGAACATAAACCCTTAGTTATGTACCGCGGCCTTATTCACGATAATTATTCTCTAACTCCAAATAATCTCGTGGCCTTAGTCGCGATATTGTTTATTTCTTTGTGCATAACCCCTGTAGCACTTATTCTTCTATTGCATCCTAGTGAAAACAGGTCTTAAAGATGTCTTTGACTCGGTCAAAGCACGATTTAACCAATTGTTTATAATGGACATATTCTTTGACATTGCTATTATCCTGCCACTCAATTACTTGGTTGATTGCGTATAAAGTGTATAGTCTGGTATTATTCTCTTGTGGGAAAACATATTTTGTTCCTGACAATCCTCCGTAACGAGTTAATTGTTGTTCCTAGACCTCAGATTATGTTATTTTAACGTTTCCTACTTAAACAAGAATTCTCAAGAATAAGGGACAAATTTCCCCACAATACAGTATCCATCACTTGGCTCTTCGTGGCTTTAATGTTTTCCAGAAAATGAAAGGTCGTCAGGGGCGTTACTATAATGATGAAGTGCAGAGATCTGTCAAGCACTGGTTACTGAAACTGAATATGGACTTCTTTCGTGATGTCTTCATGAAAATTGTTCATTGTTGGCAGAAGTGGGATAAGATATGGGGTGATAATGTTGAGAAATGAGTATAGGTTATTAAAGAGCAAATATTAAGGAATGCTATTGCAATATTCCTATCAAATGAAACGTCATACCCATCGTATCTCGGATCCGACATAAAAGTTACCGACAACAACTAAATAGAATTGCCCAGAAAAATAGCCCTAGGAGTTCAGCATTTAAAAAAAGAAGTCCTTGCAATTGCAACCTTGGCACAAAAAATTAATCATGAAGCTACAAGGAACTCAATGTAAAATGAAAAAGTCATTGCTTCGTTTGAGTCAGCCAAAATACGATGGGAAGAAATTCGGAGAAGAACTGAAGTAGACGTCATCATAAAGTTGCGTAACAGATACGTGAATAACGGTAAATAAAACAAATACATACTTCAATGTAAACAATTATTAACATGTGGACGGAGTCAATGCCTTACGGAGAACAAAAACTTAATAATTTCTATAGGTCGATGGGCATTATGAGAACATCCTAGACGTAATTCTTTGCAAGAAGACTTACTTCCTATACTCACAATACTCCATACCATCAGCCTCGCTGTGCGAACAAGATGACGTTCTGAAATTTGTTGCAAGATACGTCGTTCGCCTCGATACCTCCTCACTCTTTGTTGTCAAACATGTACACCCATACAAAAATCGAGATTTGTCACTGAAGACCACTGAATTCCATCCGAGATCCCAATACTTCGCTCACTGTACCATTAGAGACGTTACTGTCAGTGCTCCTGAGTCAAAATCAGTTCCTAGCGGTTTCTTGTTTAAGATAATTGTCTTTAAATGGTGATTGATAAAGAAGTCGATCTTAACTCTGCCATTTTTCTTTAAAATTCAGTAGCGCAATAACGTGAACATGAACATCACCAATGAAGAAGTTTTCAGGCGCTGCTTATAGAAACTTATTCGTTATTAGCAGAAATGTGTAAATACTATATACCTACTGACGCATTGATTTTAATTCAGTCCTCGTATCTTGGACCAAAGGTAAAAATTGAGAACCAAGTAAAATTCCCCAGAGAAATAGTCAAAGGTGCTTAACGTTTGCAAAATTACGCGACAATTAAAACGGACATGCCAATTAATCTAGAAAAAAAACCTTCAGCTAATGTGACAAAGCAGTTCCAAGGTGATACAGAAAGTTATCCATGCAACAGAAGAACTCGGTGTAAAATGAAAAAATTGATGCTTCGTTTAAATCAAACAAAACACAATAGGAAGAAATTCAAAGAACTGAAGTAGACGACATCTCAGAGTCGCTTAACTCAAGCGCGAATAGCGGTAGATAATCAAAAACATATTTAAACATGAATATGGATAAAATGCTCAAAACAAAGCAACTGTTAACATCTAAAGGAAGACAACGCCCAGCAGAAGACAAAAGTAAAAAATTCAAAGATGTCAATAAAACACATTACCATAAGCCAAAAAATCAAGAGAATGGATAAACAATTCTTGATCACTACCATTGCTGGTTTTTAATATTTTCATATCTAAGTAAGGAATTGATTTTATCATCTCACCCATGTTAATACAAATAAATTAAAAGAAAAAAATTTAAATTATTTATTTTCACAACTAGTTTCGCCGGTTTGGCATCTTCAGGTGAATAAACTGAATATGATGTAAATATGAAATTAATTAGCAATAGGGAAAAAAATCTTCATATATTTTCGACTGATTGTATGAGTTTATATATCATTTCCTTGAAATACACCGTGCGTGAATATCAGTTAAATAACTATAGTGCCATCTCTGTATGAAACTCTGCCATTTTTGACCATGCTGGAAAATAGCCGAAAATAATGTTTGCAGTCATTGAAATTGGCTTTTTTGCTTATAGATTAGCGAAAAAAGTAATTTTTAAGCAAAGTGCCTTTAGGAAGTGTGATATTTATTTCTTTCATATATGTGCGCTTAGATGGATGTTTTAGCGTCAAAGTATTCGATTCTTATTTCTTGCATCTGAGTTATTTTCTAGCTTACACAGTTTCGAGAAAATTAATACCATATATACAATTTAACACAATTAATATAGAACTGCTTCTGTTGAAAAAATATTTTTGAGCCAAATTTTCATTGTTCGTTGTTTTATTTCTTCCTTCGGTTTAGTTTGATCGATTATTTAGAATGAATCATTAAATTGAAATTTGTAAAATATATTCAAACAAAACATCAGTAAAAATTATAAAAACTAGGTTAAATTAAACACCATTAAAAGTTAACCTGCATTTAATAATAAAATTATTCGTACAATATACCAAAAAAATAATTATCATAGTTTCCGCAATTATTAGTACAAAAACAAGGAATCGCGATAAAGCATGTTTTCCCAACAATAAAGCAGCTGATTGTAAACAATTACATTTAACCGAGTTCTTGGCATTAGCCAACAATGAATGAGTGCATGAATTATAGTACGTATAATAGTCTTCCTGTTATGCACTTCCTGAGAACACTTCCGCTTTTATTTTAATGACTCTACCGGCGACTCCATTATTTGCAGGTATAAATAAAATTTTATTATATTTAATAATTATAAAACTAAACCAGGCGTTTTAAAATTATTAAGGTAACGGTGCATTGTTACAGTAATACAATTAAAATTAATTACCTCCTACATAAATCATTCATTTTTAGCGCAATAAGAGTTTTCCCGCACTGGGCGGCAAACGATTTATATACTTTTACAGAAAATTACTGCAATTAATCAAATTAAAACTTAATTTATTAAAACTATGGAGTTGTCTTTTTTATAGACATTAAATAGGAGGAATACATTTTGTTAAACCTTAATGGTCTTTGAAGAGCCAAATCTAAGTTTGATATATTGAAGAAAGAAGGGAGGTTGGCGGTTTGGATGTTGGCCAAAACCTTCTCTGGTGCTCGAATTTTTTAGCCTTTATTGTATCTTCATTAACGCATATAGTGAACGATTTAACTAAATCCTTCAAACAAAAAGAAAAACCAAGGCAAGTCAAGATAATAACCTGGGAAAAATATTCTCATGCCATCCCTTGCTTAGAGTGTTGGATTTCTTCAGATCTGTTAAAGAATTGAAAAATATTCCATAAAAATGTAGAGAAAGTTTTATTTGACTTGGACTTTCTACATCTTCTCTAACTTACTTCTTAATTACTAATGTTTAGAAGAAAACTCAACAACTTTGGATCTCAGTAAAAGTTCATTTTACATCATGGTGGATGATACATTTACTTTTTTAAAAGTAACGACCTAACTTACTTTATATGGTATCTTCGCGTTATTAAATTGTGAGCAAAAATTTGAACGCATAAGTTCCAACTCAATAAACGGGCCAAAATTGCACAACTTGGAAAAAATCACATGTCATCGAACTCGTCATCAAAAAAATTTCCAACATCTTAAAACATTTTTTTACTAATGCAAAATAGGCAATTTGAATATAAGTAAATAACAATTATGTCTGAAACAATACGAAATAGGTACAACAAAATAATCAAAGGCATTTTGCTGGCTATCAATTTTTGAATCATTAAACTGGCTTAAAGTTACATACGATTTTGTAAAGCAAATCGATACATATTGTATCTAATCATTAATACTCTTGTTTCCCTTTCGAAGAAGAGAAGCTGCGCATTGAGCGAATTTAATCGTTATGGCGCGATACAAAGCACCCTCGAGTTCAACCCAATGTTGTAGGAAGTTTAAAGTCAACCGCGAGATATTCATTCTAGCGTTGAACTTCCGAAAGCTGCGATCATCCCCGTATTGCTCCACTTGACACGAAAATGTCAATGTCAACGTTTTCAATGACTTGCGAGTACCATTACCATTATTTCAACCATGAACGGAGTAAATGTTTGTACTGGATTTTATAGCAGCGCCCTACTTTAAGGGCGTGTCGGTCTTGACTCCGCCCCGAACATCGCGAGGATGTCCAGGTGTCGGACCATGACCTTTGTGACGCCTTCGCCAAAAGTGGAGGCGTCTTTTGCTGCTTCCATCATGATGAATGCGGCTTTTATGAGCTTTTCGATATTTGTTTGCGAAAGCGTGATCGTCGGGCTGTTTGAGCTTGTGTTGGTTGGTGCATCTGGCTCCTCTCGCTGTTTTCGCGTAGGAGCGAGCTCCTACGATTGTTGTCGGCCGCCTTGTGCTTGTCTCCAGTATCTTCGGGGAGGGGAATTTTGGGCACCCCGTGTAATTTTCGGTGTAGCCGCTACCGCAGTTGACGCATGTCTCTGGTGTTTCGCGTACTTTTTGGCATTCGATAGTGTGGTGCCCTCCAGCGCATTTTACCCACTTAATGTCGTCATTGCAGCATCTTTGGGAATACTCAAACTGCTAACACCTATGACATTGTACGATTCCCCTCCGGCCGTTTCTCGGAGTTTCTACTCTCACCTTCAGGTGCATAACTTCCATCAGGCTGTACACTTATTTGCTTACGGGTGACTTGTCCAGCTCTACTAGGACCAGCGAAATAGGTGTTTTGGTCTTTCCGCTTCTCATTCTCTTGACTTTTTGGACGGGTAGGTCTTCTTGGATTTCATCGTCTTCTAGGGTTTCAGCCAGTCCCCTTACCACCCTCAATGGATTTTCTTGTAGCAGCAGATAAGTGTGGTATTGGAGCTATCTGGATTCGAACATTTTGACTATTTTCCCTTTGCTGGCTGAATTTTTATTCCCAAAGCGGTATAGGTTGCTGCTTTGAGGATGATGCTGTTTTACGTGAATTCCTTCATCACCGTCGTCCATGCTTCTTTGCCGCGCAGTACAATTGGTGGTATTCTTCGTAACTTTATCACCTTCAGCTGTGCACTTTCGCGCATGGGCTCTTCTTCTTCCTCCACCTTTGACTATACTTCATAGCGGTTTCGCACCTGGATCTTTTGGGCGGGGCCATCGGGTTCTTTTGCGTTGTTTGGTTTTGATTTTCGTTTTCTCCGTTTTTCCGAAACGTAGTCATCTGAATTTGTATATTCTTTGTTGTTGTTGCAGCGTCGTCTTCATTGGAGGATTACTCCATGGAGTCGACGAGTAGTTTGGCTGCTTGTTCTGCGCTTGTGGATGGTGTAGGCGCAGAAGCTTCACTATTGCCGTGATTCTCCTTGTTATGGGCCGCTGAAACTATATTTTCCGGCGTTTTCGCGCCCTGGGTCAAGCATTTGGGGATTGCTCCAGTTTTCGTGCTTTTTCTGCAGCTTCTGCAGAGTATAGGGTTGACAGTTCTTCCTGCACCTTCGCAAGTTACTTTTAAAGTGATCGGCTATCCATCTTGTTTTTAATTAATTAATTACTAATTTCCTGTTCGTCACTGTTCTGTTTGTACTATACCCGACCCATCGTTACATAGTAAAAGGGACCTAAGGTATAGCATAAGTAGAATTTAGAAAACACCAGCTGCTAGCAAACAAGTGTGTATTGTGTGAATGCTGCCGCGCGACTCCCACCTGGAGTACCGGGGAAATGATTCTGTTGATCTCCTTTCAACTGTTTCTTTTTCGCTCCGCCTGTTCAAGAACGTGGGTTTTGTTGAATTTCCTTAAATTGCGAACACTTCAATTGTGCTTGGAAACATACTGATTACTGCGATAATTCCTTTCGCGAAGGTTACCGCTCGGCGTGTTGTCTCGACAAGGATGTTAATTGCTACGGTAATTTTTGTAGTGTCGAATGCGAAGGAAACGTGGCGTGTCCTTACACTCGCGTTAGGTCACGTTTTTGCCAATTTTCTGGCACTTCTTCCCGGCCTATGAACACACCAGACGTCAGCACTTCCGCGTAACTTGTTCCGCGCGCCTCGGAAATCGAGGTCGCCTCCTTGAAATTTTCTGTGTGTACCTGCATACATTTTGCACGTGTCGTGAGGGTGTTTTTTAGCTTAGCGCACTGCTCGGGCAGATGTCTACATGTCCGCGCCACGTCGGTGGCACTGGATGGTACCCTGCTTTGGTCTTAGCGACTCGACTATGATCGCGAGGTGAAGTACAGTCGACGCCTTGTGCACTGCCTTGCCTACTTCGTTTTTTGATAGCGTCCTTTCTCTAACCCTCGGTATTCTTCCTTCGGAGATGAAGAGATGAGAGGGTGGCCTTGTATTAAGGATCTTTCTTGCTCTCTGTATCTGGGATGGTCTTTGGTAGCCCTCTTAAAACCACGCTTAGTGTTTTCTCACTTACCAGTTGGTATTTTTCAGATATCTGATGATGCCACTATGTTCTGAATCAGTGTTTGGCTATATGTTTATCCCCTAGACAACATTATTTGCTCTGGGGATTTGTATGCCTAAGCTTTCTAAATCCTTAATGATTAAGGACAAATTATCCTTGTGGCGTATTACCACGAGTGGAGTTTTTTCTCGTAGTTTTGTCGTAACTTGGGAATTTTCGACGGATTTTGCTGGCAGCAACTCTTTCTCAGCTTCCATGTCGCGTGACTAGCTAGAATGCTAGCCCGGTCATATTTTGTTTCTCCTTTTGTTGTTTTTATTTCCTCCCCTTGACGTCCTCGAAGTGTTTGGGGCTTAGAGCGACGATGGAGTTAGCCTTGGCGTCGTGTTTTTCCGCTACGTACACAAAACCAAGAATTGTCATTGTCTTTGGCATATTAACGCGCTTGGGTATCGCGCTCAGTAATGGTGTTGCGGGATAACGGAGCTTGTACTACTCCAACATTTCTGGAGGGTATCGCGCAAAACTCGCTAGTGATATTTACTTATACCGGACCCCACCCACCGCTATAAATAAAAGGTGCCTAAGACAGACCACAAAGAAGAACTCAAAAAAGTTACAGCAGGCGAAAAGTGTAGATGGCGAAAATTCTTAAATCTTTCTGAAGAATGGGCGCAATTTTGCTCACAGTGTAGAAGCCTGTCCTCCTCATTCGCCCTATATCTATTTTAGTTAGAGATTATAGATCTTTTCGAAGCATTATACTTTCATTTTTCCAAATTGTTTATTCGTTTGTCATTGGTGATAAGTTTATTTTTATCTCTTCCTTGTACCAAAGTTTTATGTTTAGAAGCTACAAGAACGAGTTTAAAACTTCATCCGAACTTTGCAAAGATCGAGCATATACCTCTTATGTTTGTCGATGATTTCAATTTTTCGTGTTTTTCTTTATAATTTTTACTTTTAGTAAAAACGTGTCAGTTGTGTAGAGTTCTATCCATATACTAGAACTTGAACTGATTCTTCTACAATTTATTTGTTTTCGCTTGCTCTGTTTCTGTGTTTCTGAGACTTGAGGATGCGGAAGTTCCCTGAAAACAGTTCGACCCTCACTGCCAAACATCACATTGATACGCAAACTATAAATTTACCTTCTTATCCGAGGCGGAGGCATGTTTCAATTTTTGGAGCTGAAAATTACCGACCTCGAGCAAGTTTGAACCCGCATCCTTTAAATGCCGCTGTCGGTATTAACCTATTTGTAATTTTATTAGTTAACTGGAGAATACATCGTTGAACATGTTAGGTTATTGGCAACTCTGGGTCTGCATTTCTTTCTGTGCAATTTACACCTTTTATTGTCTAAGGGCGGTTTGTACAATATTGGTCTAGCTTCAGTTTTCTCGAACCTTAAGATATTTCCATGAAAACAATTGTACTAGTAGTTACGATAACAAGTTAAGCTTCCATTTTAGAGAACTGAGGTGTAAATCAATATTGTATAACTGGGCCTAAAATATCCTTTGATGATCTTTCACCCGATTTTTCTTCATCATCGTACCATTTTTCCTACTTTTAATCTTTGAGCAATACACCTTGTCTGCCTTTCTATTTCCTAAATTCACTTGTATGCGTTTCATGGGCTTGTCGATATTTATAAATCCTTTTTATTACTTCATCGGACCTTTTGTTATTTGTTGCTTTTTATCTATACCTTCTATTTTTCTGACCTCGTTCTATTTATAGTCGATTATTCACTACTTCTCTACCAAAGTCTAAGTATATATAAGTATATTGTATGTATGTATGTATATATATATATATATATATATATATATATATATATATATATATATATATTT
>JAHWXV010311007.1:0-25405 GCA_024586415.1 Phrixothrix hirtus
AATATGCTGATGTCACCTTAAATGCAGCTGTGTAGCCTTGAATTCTTATGGAATTTTCCTGAGTTAAAATAGCTTTAATATGTTACGAGGTATGTTCAAAGAGTTGCTAAAAGCAATTTACGCTTAAATAAAGGAATGTCTTTAATAATTTCAAAACGGAATTAGATGCAAAATTAAAATACTATATGTAAATAATATAATTCGTCACGCATATTGATGTTACTAACTTTAGATAATTTACAAAAATACTTAGCGATAGCTAACAATAAAATTTACATAAATTAAATAATTTGACACAAAAAAAACCAGCGAGAGCTGGAAATGTATTCAAGTGATTATTTTATAGTTTACTAGAATTCATTTGACACGATATGTTTAAAAATTATATATTAAATTTAAATCATAAAATGTTATAAAACCAAAGGAGTATGAGAGTACACAACCTTTCTGCTCAGTTTTCATTACAACATACAGATAAATTTATGGAATATCTTTAGTATATACCCTGTATACTAGACTGAACTTGTAAGGTTTTGCCACACCAATTCATTTTAACTGAATGAATAAATTTCGGAAACGGAATTTATTTCAAAATTGTTGAGGAATTATAATAAATCGATAATCAGTTGAATATCATTGGGAACGTCCAAAACACAGTAGCATTTTATACGGTTCACCTAATATTCTTAATCTACAGCATGTTGTATGGGAGTAAAACTAAAATATTATTCTACATTTTAAAACATTGAGGTCCAGATGTATAAAGCACAGTTAACAATAACAATGTTGTTACAAAGTTCAATTCGTTACTAAGGTGTGTAATTGATTCAAATTAAGAGACTGTTCCATTCATAGACTTAGCAATGGCTTAAGCTATTTAATAATATTATGATTGTTAACTACACATTATAGAACTGGACCTAAGAACCTTTAAATAAGTCTTAACAAGTGAATTGTTTTACAGTTGAACCACATATTGTTACGGCTTGGAAAAGCCGCACCGTATATTTCTTAACGGCCAATTTTAAAGCTAGCTTAATTTCCTTTGGCAGCAATTTGCTTCTACTTTATTTGATACTTAAGTGTATAAAATAATTTCTAATTGACTAGGTTTCTATAGTGTGAAGTGTTATAAAGTAATAATAATTTTTGGTTGTTGAAATTTAATCTGTACGCCAATGACTATTTTGCACCTCGTGTGGGAGGTCTTGGCCATGATTTCGGCTGGCATTCGCATTCGCGCAAGCGAGAGTGGAGGTGCAAATTTAGTCCTTTAATATTTGAATTGTTCATTTTGACTTTTATTTAATACTACTATTTGACATGGAGAATTTGAGTAACAACAAAAGAGTTTTCTTAATATTATTTTTCATAGAACCCATGTTTGAAGCAATTTCTCAGGTATTTTTCTGGTATAAGTTTTTCTGGCCAATTCTAGATGGCAATCTTTGTTCTATCCACTTTCAGAAATAGTTCTAATTTTTTCGAGAAAAAATATTCTATTTTTACGTAGAAAACAATATTCTATTTGAACGAGTTCAAGATATTAATGCTATTGAAGATATAATCTGTATTTTCTAGAGGGAATTAGATTCTAAGGCCGTTTGGAGGCTCCATGCTCTTCGTTTGTAAAGATAAGTAGCTATTACTAATTTCTTTATTCGACATTGGTTTTATCGGCATCAAGGCCAGATTTATCTCGCTTCCAACTTAGGTTCACTTTACAGTTACCTTTAAAGCGGATTAAGACCGTATGCAGTTTTGATTTTATTTCATAGTCATAGACAAGGATAGGCATTTTTACAAAAAGGTTATATTTTTATAATTTAAAAATTTGTCATGATTATTTAATTCTAGGAAATAATTTAAATAGATTTGTATTACTGAAATTTTTATAGCAATTTGTTAATTATTTTTGTTGAAACTTAGTCATTATTTTGTCAATAGACGAATTATTTAATTGTTTAGATGTTAAACTTTATTTAACTCGTACTACTAACATCTGCATACCATTTCCTTATATTTTTGTTTTCAGGCCTAAAATAGATTTAAATTTCATATTTCTTTGGCTGCTGTTAGCGTAGGGCAAAACCAAAGTTAATTTTATGCGGAGGAATAGACTTTGTGATTTAAGTTTTTTGAATACGACGTTGAAATACTACAACATAATATTTTGTTACATAATGCTATGCTAAAACTTTACCAAATTGAGATGGAGCTCCAAACATATTTGAGGCTAATCGTATCGCATGAACTATTTTTGGACATACATTGTGTGTTGAAAATTTATAGAAATTTCACAAGTGTTATGTGCTTTGTTTCCTAAATGACAAGGGTTAGCCCTTATTGCACATTATTGGAAAGCTATTTTAATTCTTTACGGGATTTGTTGTTTTAAATTCGAAAATACGGTGGTTTGTTTCTTCATTATAAGCGGCTTTAATAAATACGAGTATTATGCAAACAAAATTTCTCTCATTTTGCTATATTGTGTTGTTGAACGCACAACATCATAAAAAAGAGGAAAATGGATTATAATCGAATACTTTGATTAAACAAGAAACTAGTCTCGAAACTTTTAATTAAAGATATTCCTAGAAATGTCCACTTTGAACCCTTTGACTATAAAATAACCTATCTGCAAGCTCTTCAAGTATCATGTCGAATGTTTCCCTGATTATCAACGCATCTTCATTCCCTATTTATCGGCATAATAAGTTTTCTGCCTGCACCTTGAACAAACGGTTCTAAATAATATCACAAAAGGAAGTCTAAGTTCGTCAAGTCTTCCAGGTAGCCAGGACTGCCACTCAACGTCTATTCAAGCTATCGTGAAAGCAATCTCTCGCATTGCTAAAATAATAAGCAGCAGTAACATCACGTTGGAACGATATTTAAAGGTCATCAATCTGTGTGAGGCATTTAGAGCAAAATATAGTTTCCCCAAAAGTGAATGCATAAAAACGAAGTCAATAAAAAATCACCAAAATATGTGTTTCTGGTGTTGTTCCCTGGAATACCTACACATACGTTGAACTTTTTAGAGAACTGTGTGCGACTTGCCTTGTACCATGGCAAATTCTTGTTATTTGAATACCTCTAGTTCTATTTATTTACGCTTCTTTTTAGAAATGGTTTAAACTCGTCGCTGAAGTGAATGCTTCTTAGACAGTACGCGTGACGGATAATTTGTTTAATTCTAATCTTCTGTCTGGATCATCTACCCTCAATTAGTTGACTCTTTTCACTTTATATGCACAAAACTCGTTTTTTTAAGATTATTCTAAACTAGTTGGGGAACATATTGCATTCTACTGCAACGTGGTTTTTGAATTGTGTAGAATTGCTGCTACAATATTAAATTGCATGTTTTAGGAAAACGTGGAAAGAATAATTCGTCAAAACTTTATGAATCACCTTTTTCAAATAACTTATGTAGATGTTTGTATCATGAAAGACTCGTTCTTCTGGATGGTAACTTCTTTGACACTCAAAAAAGATGGAAACTGCGGAAATCTTTTATTATAGCGGTCGAACGACTGTGTTAGTTACCATACACAAATTTAAATATCAATTATAATAATAAATGTAAATTAAGTCGACAGACTTTCAAAATAATTATTTCACAATAATTTGATATCTGTCATATTGACAAGAATATTTGACCTGTTCCATCGTTGTCTGTGCTGATTATTTTCAAGTCTGTTCAACCGTTGAAGAATACAACTAGCAGAGCTGGGATGAGGGCTACTGAAATCTGTAAAGCTTGGTTTGAAAACAAAATAAATGTTCATGTGAAAATGAATAAAATTATAAACAGAAGGGTTATATTACTGCGATCTTTAATATAATAGGTAAGAATATGCTTATTATTTTTATTAAGTGGATATTGATTTAAAACATATTTTTAGTACTTTTCTACTCAATAGTTTTGAAATTAAACTTGGATACATAGAAAAATGTGATTAATCATATTAATAATTGATTAACTAGTTTTGTTAGAATAATATGTCATAATTTTATAATGTGTAACATGAAAAATGGCTTTGTACTTAAGTCTTTTAGTAACAATGGAAGTATTTTAAATGTGTGACCTTTCTGGGATAAATAAGGATAATTGCTTTTGAAACAATGAGTATTCTGTGTATTATAGAAACAAAATATCTGTTAGGGTATTTTAATGATCCACTATCTTCAAATATATTAAATTTAAAAGCGGATATTTTGTGAAATGCATCAAGTTGGAATTAATTGATATAAAATTTAAAGAGAAAGGGCATGCAATCATTTACTTAAATCTGATCCAAATTAGTAATAACTCTTGTAGTATTCTCAGGGTTATATGCCAAAGTATTATCATGCTGCATAGAATTAGAACAATTTCGATTGGATGATTCATTCAACCCTTTAGCTGTTCATTTGAAATGAAGCGGCTACAACTTGGATGAAGATTTGACAAAGCATTAGGATTTAACCTGTAGTTTGTATGGGTTTGATAAGAAGTTTTTTCAAAATATTTTTCACAAACATGCTTGTTATACTATTATCTATAAGTTATTATAGTCTTATTGTATAAATAAGGTATATAATTTCGGCAAAGCACAATTAAATATGCATTTTCACCATAACGCTTTAAGGGTAGGATTTTTGGGAAAAGAATGTAAAATAATTTTTAAATTATTACTAGAATTACTATTTCTGACACAAAAGTAACGTACATGTATATTTTCAGAATTTAATAATAAAATTTTTAAAAATTTACCAAAGTCATGCAATTAATATTTAAGTAGTAACAATGTCGTATTTTCAAATTTTAAATTGACATCAGTATATTTCAATCACAATTTATAATGTCTGTAAGTAACAGAATATTTCGTCTTCTTTTGACAAATAAAATTTTTTATTAGTTAGAAAAAGACTAAATATTCTGTATTTGATAGATTTGTAGTCAAAATTCACTCAAAATTTACAGTTTACTAAAGATCGTGAAGTGTAGTCATCTAGAGTTTTACGCAGCGAATGACGTTTTACAATTTCATGGATCAGACAAGCTTGATAATATTAACGCAGACGACAGTTTTCTTAATAAAACGATGACTTTAAAAAACAAAAACCGGTGCTTAAAACCTTTATTGCACACTTCAGTTAAATACTATAAAAACTGCTTTACAAGTCATGTACCGTAGCTTATATAATATAAAATAACGGCTTGAGCTTAGCTAATTTATCTTGCATTATGTACGCCTGTTTGAATTCATAACTATAGTATGTTTCTAGGTTTTCAACCGCGATACGGTAAAACTAAAGGAAACCAGTTTCACTTCTTGATCACTAGAAGTGCTTATCACTATGAAACGAATACCATATCTTTAATTTAAACAAAATAAATCACGCAGAGAACCAAAATATCTTTTATATGATTTACAACATGCAAATAAATCTTAAATTCATTGCACTATTCTGCCACGTTAGATTAATTTAAATAATAGGTAGTTCTTCTTCTTAGCCAAGGATAAAAGTTGCTAGGGTGTGTGGATCGCCGTTTTAAATTTTCAGAACACAGTTTAAGTTTAATGTATCATTCGTGTAATATGATTTTCAATTTGTCCGGAGCCTCTATCTCAATTTGTTCGAAAGTTATCAGGAGGGGGGGGGCGCAGGAGGTGGGCACTATAGACTGTGGAATAAATAAATGCGATATCTTTTAAATGCTATTTGAGGATGTTAAAGCTATATGGCTATTATACCTTGTCATGCTATAAGTACATGATGGAATTTCTAGCAAAATGTTTATGCTCTTTTGTATTTTTATACCCTAATTTTTAAGAAAATGATAAACACTTCAATCACCTGGATTTCAATATAAGCATAATTTCCTTTGGTTATATTAAAATGTTCTGACATTCAAGACATACCAGGCATTCGTGTAAATTACAGATTATGAGTCCATTTCTAAACAATTTAACTTTTATCTCAGATTTACTTGTAAATATTTTAAGAATGACATAAACTGGTTTATGGTTGAAAGAAAGTATAATAATGTTTGACTAAAATAAATATACGGTAATGCGGTTGAAGAGCAGAAGGTATAATGAAGAAAACCACATTAAATAAAAAGATTCTGAACATCCGAAAATTCTGCAATAACACAACTAACACTGTTTTACATTTAATGTTTAGTTTTTAAGCACGTATAATGACGGAAGTACCTTAATACCATTTAAATTACAATTCATAAGCGCATATCCATTAGTATTACATCTACAAAGCAATTCCCCCATAAGCCTATTAGTTGTAGTGAATGAAATATAGTTTACTCATATTATATAAAACACTTCTATATTCGAACTTAAATTGACACCATACTTACGAGTACGTGTATACCTTATACATATACTAATTTGTGGTCTACATTAGAATCTTCTAGATTTATCAGTTACGAAAGGTAAGTTAATTGGTACTTGCATCAACAATGTCATTAAGTTCCAGTTGTATACTACTTTTTCGTAGTTTTACTCCATTGAATCGTTTCCAACAGTATAGTTACACAGCGAATTTAGGAGCCGAGAAGGACGATTAATGGCATTCGAACACCCAATTTCTTTATACTTAGCTGTCAGGCAAATTAGCGTATATCATACAAAATAAATATTCGTACCTGAAGTAGAACGGGAACTATCTAGATAGAGCAACAGTTTTAATTGATAGTTAGAATAGCATCAAGAGTGTTAATTTCATTAACAGAACTCAGTGAATTTGATGATAACCCTTTCGATGTACACTGTTTATATATGATTTACCTTTTTTGCCAGAAGTGAAAGTATTGATCGCTGAAGAACAGCAGTCGTCATAAATTACTAATTTTAGGATTTCATCGGAAAATTATTTTAAGCTCCCTCGTATAGCTCCTAGAATCAAAAACGAATTTTCAGGAAATTACTTAGAAAATTTAGATAGGTAAATTCAAATGCACTATTTTTAGAATCAGATTTGTTTATTGTCAATGATGACTAGTATTTAAATTGTCTCTCATATATTATGAACTAATGAATTCGACCTATATTTGACTTTAATGGGCGGAATAAAAGGAAGAGCGCAAATACATTGGCTAATAATTTTTACACACTACTAAAACATATGGTTTAGGTAAAAACATGTCGAAATCTACAAAATATGTAACAAAAGGATGGCGTGACGGTCATGTCGTGTAAGGAAGAAGTGTTTAACTTCCTGTAAACAGAATAGGATACATTCTGATAAGATCTTCCATTCTTCACCTAGAGTATTTTAATGGTTTATTTTGGATTCATTAGAGTATGAATTTAGAGGTAAGTTGCTAATCCCTGTCTTACCTATAATGGGCGCCAGAATTAGTATCATCCATAAATTTGGATCTTAAATATTTTGAATAGGCAGGAATATAGAATTCGAATTTATCCTTGTCATTCTCAAGTTTATTTCCTCTATCTTGCACTTACTTTAGGAGAGAACAATATAACAAATAGGAAATTTGATAAAGCTTCCTTTACAAGCTATTGATCTAGGCAATTTAATAAGCGATATATTATATTTTACATAGAAAGTAACATAATAAGTAGTAAACCTTAATTGTACCTTTTTCATAGGTTCCGCCCTCTTGCGAATTATTGCGCTCAAAGACGTGTTTTGTTATGCTGTAACACAACAATTCTAAAAGTAAGAGTCCAAACTAGAATAGTTAGACATAAAGAAAATAATATACTAAGACAAAAGTTTCGTACCCTACCAACTAATAATGGCTATGTGAGAGTCTTCAAACAGTTTCTCCTTGGCAATTCAATTGCTTATAAAGATGCAATCTTCTTATTCTTTCTCATTGTGACATGTAAGAGTTTTAATGAAATTAATTTGACGTTGAATTCTAAAGAATTATGCAAATATTTATAACTATATGATTCCATTGTTCAGTTATTCGAAAAAACCAATTCTTTAACTATAAATAATTCTACACTAATTTCTAGGAACGCATAGAGTCAAAGAGTTTATAGTTTAGATGACACAAGGTTACGTTATCCGATATTTCATGCCCCTACTTGGCTAGGCCAAAGGCCCTAAATTTATTTGGTTTTAGAGTTAGTCAAATGTGACTAAGAATAAGAATAATTATGAACGTTAACCAGAAACTTTGCGTGGAATTAATGGCATAATCAAATTCAACCCAAATTGACAATATTATTTACATAACTGAAGACACGGACAATCTAAAAACGCTTAGCAAAGTCCTACTAAAATTATAATAATACGTTTTATTTCGTTATAATACATTGTTGACATTTTAATATAAATATTTTAATTACTTTTTACAAAAACGTGCATTTCGACGTGAGTCTGATAATAATAACCGGGGTCGTGCTCCAACCTGCAAAACTATTCTAATATGGATTAATAATTGGCGCAGCAATGGCTTAATATAAAATCTAAAGGAAACTGGACTTCTAAAAACACCTCGCACACCTGAAAACATTTAACAGGCGGGAATTCCAATCACGAGAAGTCCTAAACCATCTATCAATAGACAAACGCTTGCTCTTGGAATAATAAAAGGTAGCTCTCATCAAATCCCTCAAAATGATTTAAAATTCCATCCACATAAATATCTGTTCGGATGATATTTCAGCGAGCAAGACAAAGAAGAATTATTAAAATTTTATGTAGATTTCTTAAATTTAAGTAGGGATTCAGTTCATAATTTAGTAACGAGCGATGAGGGAAATTTTTACTTAAACGTCATCGTAAACGAACAGACCTTCAGGCACCGGTCTGACTAGAAGCCTTGAGAAATATATACAAAACCTGCATGAATTGAAAATTGTTGTTTTGTGTGGAATTGGATCCTAGGGAATTAGTGGTCCATAGTTTTGAGAAGATAAAGATGACCATTCCCTTACAGTGACATCCGAGCATTACGTTCATATTCTGGAAACGTTTCTACTTCCAGAATTTAATATATGAGGATTGGTTAACGATGCTTAGGTATTCAAGCAGGCTGGAACAACGGCTTATACAGTCAGAAAGTTAATGCTGCTTTTATGAGATACCTTCAATGGCAGACTTATTTTTGGACTTGGGGATTTGTTCTGGCCTTCAACTCCTGATTGTGTTTTCTTGAAATATTTGAAGGCCAAAGTTTTACCAGAGGCCCAAAGAAAATCTAAGAGCTTAAAATTGGAATCCGGGAATAAATTCAACAAATAGGTGGGAATTTGCTTCGTCGTGTCATGAGCCACTATGTGTCTAATATTAAGAAATTTATTGAAGTTCAAGGAGATCATCCAAAAGGCACGATTTTTAAAAGTTAGGGATAATTTAACAAGTAATTTTTTATCACATTAAATCCCAAAGGACTAGGAGAAATTTGCTATAATAAAATATTTGCTTTGTTAAGTTATAAAAATGTATTTTAACAATAAACTGGATACCCTATTATGGGGAACCATGCACATACATTTACATTTGCCGATATTAATTAATTAGACTCCAACCGATTCCTTAACTGTGGTTTATCTAAAGAACAGGAGTTTTTTACTTTTTCGGCATTATAACATATATTTATTTACTAGTGTTTTGCATTGTTGTAAATAAAACTATTGCTTGAAGGTTAACGCAATTTGTAATTAATTTGTGTCTAAAAGAATCTGTTCACACTTCTATTGCATCCTATGGGATCTACTATTTTATTAAACTGACTACAAATTATACAAAATTAGTCAGTACTAACAAAATGTTTAAGAAAACAAGATAATTACCACTAAAATATTTGAATATGCAATTTGAAGTTTTGTAATTGTTTAGCTTCATAGTGCTTGTATTATATACAACTAAAACCATTTAGCAGTTCATTAATGAGTTACTCTCAATTTTATGCAAGTTAGTGGTTGTTACATGCGTAACTACGGTGGTAACTTAATAAAATTTACATGCGAGTCGTGTGCTTAACACTTAAGCCTTCGGGAAAGCATTTACAATAAATTAAAGTAAATTACAACCTTTGAGATGAGCATAAAATTTAACATTATCCTTATGTTACAGTAGTATATTTTCTTGATAGAATGTGTACGTGTATACATTTATTGGTTTTTCACAATTTATATATCGAACATTTGAAATTTTGTATTATACTAAATTAAAGCAGCAGTGATAAAAATTCCATCTCTTATGTAAACAATAAGCTGCCATCGTCTTTCTTGGTCGTAACGTAAATGCATCTAATTTAAATATTGTATTAGCCCTAAATCGAATTACTTCCTGAAATAAGACATCTTTCAAAAGCGCTAAAACTGTTCGTCATTGTGTTGAATAATGATCTGCCGTTTGAAGGTATTATGTATATAGCATATATTGCATTGGAATTTATTGCGAAAACATAGCTTTTTTCCTTCAGGATCCAAATCATCAAAGTTACAAATAATTAAAAAATGAAGAGCAATAAAATTTCCTTTGTTAATTATAGACGTTTCGGTTTACAAACCACAGCTAGAATCCTTTTATTTGTAATAGATTTAGAAGAATTATATTTCAAAATTGAATTTATAAGTAAATTATAAGTTGATAAAGTTTAAAAACTCAAAAGCTGTTTTATTTTACCTTTCATATTGCAACCAATTATTCATTTACAATCGAATATAATCCTAGCCGTAGAGTAAATAATACCATGCGTAATAAATAAAATAAGTTACCCTTTTCCAATTATTTTGGAGTTACTTAATAATAATAACAATAATAATAATAATAATAATTAGAACAATAATAATAATAAGAATAATAATAATACAAAATACAAAGAGTACCAAACAATAAATAGACTATAGAAAATACAAATATGCATTATTTCAATGCATATAAAACAATTAATCTAAACATACCACATACAACTGTGTAAATCTATTTATAATAACCTATTTGTGTAACATCTACAATCTATAATCTTGAAATCAAGCGACGATATTCAACAAGCGTGGTATTAAATGCATCTATGTCTGAGTTAAGATTATTAAAAATACGACACATAGAAAGTACCCGGAGCTACTAGAAATGCATTTGAGCGTGGACACGCATATGTGAACACGTTAAAATTGCGTACACCTTGGACCAGAATTTTGAAATCTAATATTATTAGTAATTCAGGAACATCAATCAGAAACAAAGCATTTTATACGAGGGACACGCCATTATTATTGAAAATAAAAGAACCAGTGTAATCATTTTAAAATTTTATTTTAGATACGTTCAAAGTAGTTGCCTTCTGGTATAATGCACTTAGCCATTCTTCCCATCCACTACTAAAATGCTCCGAGCCAAGCAGCTTTAGGAATACTAGCAAAATAATACTGAACAGCAGCATTGACCTCTTCCTCAGAAAAGAACCTTCTGTCTCGTAAGTTCTTTTTTGGCCCAAAAAGTCGCAAATTGTCAGATGCGGTGAGTATGGAGGATGTTCGGTTACATTAATCTTGTTTGCAGCCAAATACTGCCGAGTTGTCGCTGCAGTATGGGACGGAACATTAGCGTGATGTAGCACAATTCCCTTCTTTGGCAGTTTATTAAACATTTCTGGAAAACAGTGTTCGAAGTACATTTAGCTGTAACAGTCTTCCGTTCCTCTAGTCTAATAGTACTCGCTAGACCGGTATTTCTAAAGAACACAGCGTACACTACTTTCTTCATTGCTAGTTGCTTTCTGATTATTGTTGGCGTAGCATCGTCTTCATGGATCCATACGCGGCTCTCTTGTCGAGTTTGCATGTCGAAAAATGGTATATAAGTTTCATAGCCTGTTACAATTTTCTACAAAATTTGGTGTCCACCATCCTTCAACTGTGTTAGTATTTCGTGGAAAATTCGTACTCGTTCTGCTTTTTGAAAATCTGTAAGATGATGGAGTACAAAGCGACTTATGACTTCTTTTAGATGAAGGTGGTCTTGCATTATTGTTTTCACATATGAGGATTCAATCCCCAGTTGAGCTTTTATCACGGGGTAACTAGTTCTATTATCTGCTTCTATTATCATCTTCGCGGCAGCAACGTTTTCCTCTGTGGCAGAGGTAATCGGAGGGCTTACGCCTTTCTGGTGATAAACTGCAGTTATTCCACGTTCGAATTCCTTCTACCATCTGTAAATTGTTGCCAAGGAAGGGACCTGCTCGCTAAATGTTGATTTCAAACTTCCTTCGCAGTCATACGCACTTAAACCTGTCTTAAAGTCATAATAAATCATTATGGGAAAATGTTCTCGGGTTAATTCCATTTTTTCACTACGCTTGCGAAACCTAGAACTATCTCTTTCAAATACTACTTAAGGTAGATTAGCAAATGAAGCCGAAAATGTCAAGTAAAGAGTTGCTCTTAATGAGGTTATATTTTCTGTTTTCCGTGGCCTACTTAATTTCTTCATTCTCAATAATAATGGCTTGTACCTCGTGTAAGAATGTTGAAATTTGACACCGTCATTTGTGTGAAAGTAAATCAAAATTGAGCGTTTTCGATAGAGTGGGGTAGTTAAAAATACTAGGACCGCTGACAAATTTAAAACAACAACATTTCAAAAAACGCTTTCGAACATTTTCAAATTTTAAGTTGTGACCTGTATAGTATAGGTTCCAAGAAATAACGCCATACTCCAGTTTAGAATGCAGATACATTTAGGGTTTTCGTTGTTCCAAAGTTATTAAAGTAGATAATAATGCGCAAAATAAACCCTGATTGTCTGGAAGCTGCATTAGTTATAAGATCATAATGGACATTAAACTTGAAAAAGAATCCAACGATATTCCTAAAGCCTTGTAGCTATTTATCGTTTCCAATGATTTACTGTCCATAAATTAATTGTAGGTGATGGTAGCAACTACAACAATCGGTGCCGGCTGTGGATTGATATTGGGATTTAACGGGTCTTCCAAATTGAGCGGTTTCTTAATCCTTAAATAAAACACGGATGACGCGATGAATTTGCCTGGGCCGTGTCGCATTTGGGAAGTATAACGTATGACATTTATAAAAATGGAAACGTAAGAAATACAACAACGCGTTCAAATGGCCGAATTACTTTATGAAGATAGGCATTCAGTGAAAAACATTTTTAAAAAATTACGTGATATTTACGGTTTGCATAATCGTTCATCTGAAAGCACTATCAATTGAATTGTTTAAAAAGTTTAAGAAAGTGATTCAGTGGAAGATAAGAGAAAAGAAAAATATTGTCGTACCAAAAATATTGTCGCACCTGTCGCTCGCAAGAGAATTATTGATTTGGTTAGTTAAAGTGTTGCCCAAGACTAGGAAATGTCCATTAGTCAACATTTATAACAACTTGGACTAAGTGAATCCACAACATGGCGTAATTTACGAAAATATCTAGCTCTGAAGGAATGTAAGGTTCATATAACACACGAACTAAAGCGATTGGATAGTTGGAAATGTCGCGCATTTGTCAAGTAGATCCAAGAACAGCAAAATGATTTTTTCAAAAAATCCTCTTTTCCGATAAAGCAAATTTGAATTTGGTGGCTACGTTAATAAACAAAATTTCCGTATTTGAGGTGAGGAAAATTCACGATTGTTGGATGAGAAATCTTTGCATTCTAAGCGAGTCACTGTTTGGTGTGCATTATGGTCAACAGGTGTGATTGGTTTCTATTTCATTGAAAAAGGTGCAGATGAAGCTAGCTGTAACTGTGAATGGTAATCTATATCGTAAGACGTTATCTGAACTCTTGTGGTCCGATTTGAATAATATTGATCTGGAGAATTTGTTGTTTCACAAAGATGGCGCAACATGCCATACAGCCACTGACAATCGACTTATTGCATACAAAATTTCCCATTAGTAGAAAAGATGATGTTAATTTGCCATTAAGGTCATTTGATTTGTTACCATTGGACTATTTTCTCTGAGGTTACATGAAAAGCCAATTGTATAGGAACAATCAACGATCGATTCCTGAACTAAAACATGAAATTATTCGTGTCGTTGGCGAGATAGAGCCACAATTTTGCCAAATGTCATCCAAAATTTTTACGAAAGGGTGGATGTCTGTGCAGCTGCAAGAGGTGGTCATCTGCCAGATGTTGTCTTTCGCATTAAATTATCATATATTATACGTCTATTATCAATAAAAGATTTTTGAAATCAACGAAAATTGTGTTCTTTATTCAAGAATTTAAAAATTCGCTCAATTTAAAGGACACTTTAGAAACCTTTACGAAGACCCCGTATATCAAACCGTTACTTAATTATGACCATTTAATTCAAATTCCGAGCAGAAATTATATTGGTATGCTTTGTTTTCGCTTTAATTGTTTAGGATCCATACATACCCAAAATAGTATACCATTCTTACTTTGAAAGTCTAATGTCATAAGGTATAGAAAAATGGGGTAATTGAAAATACCCATATATTATTTTTAAAATTCAAAAACAAGCGATCAAAAATTTACAATTTGCCAAAATCAATCTTGTAGAAAACTGTTTCCAAAATTAAGAATACTTACTTTCATAAATCGAGATATTTATAAAATTTCAGAATTTATTTTTTTTTTCATAAAATCAATTTGATAAACGTATTCAACGTACATTCATGTAACACGTGAAGAGATCTTTATTTTAGACTACCAAAAGTATTTAAATTTACAAGACAGCGATGTTTCTCTACTCAAAAATTAATATATATATAACCTGCTACAGTCAGATATGAAATAAGATAATCCTAATCAATTTAAACGATAACTTAAAAAATGCTATTATTTTATCCTTTAGATGAATTCTCATATGCAACTGCTGGAATGACATAGACTACCAAATAACTGCAATAACTGTATAAACTGCACTGTATTTAACCTTTGCCTAAATGCCTTAACAAGATTGTTTATTATATTTTCTTTGTAAGAAATAGGGGAAATAAAATTAATTGGATTAATTAAACATATAAATAATATATTAATTTAACCCAGCAAATATTGACAGTTTAATAATTAGACTCAATTTTAAAATAAAATTTATATTTATGTTTACAAGAAGACAATTTCATAACCTTAAAAATGAACGTTGTTTCATAGAAGTGACATAAGTAATAGATTTATCTTGACAGAAGTGCCTCTATTCATTTGCCAACCTTACTTTTCTTAACTTTAAATTATTTTCTATAGCGTATAATAATTCAAATCAGGCTATTTAATTACACTTTTTGACTTTGAGGTTTTTGATTACAGGATCTTAAAATTAATATTTTAGTTACCCAATTTTGGCGAAGTATGCTCCTGTCCTTTTGTGAAGGTCCACTTTAAATATTAGTTATGTCAGCGTGTGCTTGCTACCGCTTGAATCGAATAGCGGTGTTAGCTAAGCACGCCAAGTCTTTTATTAATAGTTTTGTAAATCAGTTGCTCGATTTAGTTACCTTTGTTGCTTCTCCGTGATTATGATCGTTATCACCACGGGTAAGTGAGCTTAATTTAGGTTAAGCAGCTTGTAACCAATTCTGTTTCATTAACTTCAGCAAATGAAGAGGAAAACATAAATTATGATTGACTTTTGCAAATACGGTAGGAAACGTAAATTATCGAAGGGACAGGTCTTGGCAAAATAGGCTAAAATAATTTCCGTCGTTAAATAATAAAACTTGGTCGTCTTTAGAGTTCGAAGACATCTAAGTTTCACTCTGGCGTTTCTCTACATGTGGTCTGCCAAGGACAAAATGTTCTGTTTACGTTCTCGCTTCAATACTTAGTTATGCAGATCAGTATAACCCTTTTAGTTGTTTTATGCCATTTGGAACCAAGAGTGATAAAATTAATCTACGTTTTCTTAACCGTCAAAGAAATATTGTCACAGTTCGGTCCCTGCAATAAAGAATCAATATCATTACATTCTAGCTCCTTGAATAAAAGTAAGTAAATTTGGGAATTAAATTACTAGCTACTGGTATTTTTCTGAAACAAATTTAGTTTGACAAGAAATTTATAGACTTGTTTTTAGGTGAACTTGAATAATGTGTTTCTTTAAATTCATTTAAAATATTACCTTTGGTAATAAAAGTGATGCAGGTTAACGTACACAGAGTAGCTTTTGGCTTAACATATTTTCGTTCGTACCTTGTATGGCTTTCAAGCAATTTTACACTAAGAATTTTGTAAAGAAATTACAAATAAAGTTTAGCTTAGAATACTAGCATTTAGTTGAATTATATGTAGGAGGTATGACGTTAAAGTTTCATTTGCAAGCAGGTCAAGTATAAACTTCTAACAAGTTAACCTTTTTGAAAACAGAAATGCCTGCCTGGTACCGATTACTTTTATGTTTCCTGAACATTCATTTCTTTATTCTACCGACGCAATTTTCAACTTTTAATTAATTTGCTAATTTCTTAATTAATGCTTATTAAATTACCAGTTCCGAAAATTAATTCTAATTCCTTGACTGTTTAGCTATATTTACATTTCAGATACTTTATGTTTTATTTTGTATAAAACCTGTGATTCGTTTTATCTGATTTGTAAGACAATTAATTGATTGAAGTCGATTATTTTAACAATTAGCTATCTGTTGGAAAATAGGATATCTATTTATACGTTTATACTGTATTAATAATTTTTTTTACCTGATTTTCACCCAAAAATGTACATAAGGCATAACATTTTTTGTACTGAAAATCACTAAAAATGGGATAACCAATTTCGATTAAACAACTGTCTATCTTTACCTCTAAATGAAGGAAGGTGATGATTGACTATTCTTGAGAAAGCTCTTCAAGCATTCCCATCCCGTTACAAACAAATACATTTGAATTTATTGTTATGTCGTAATAATTAATTCATCTACGTAAATTAATTATTAAACAGCAATTAATATATTCCATTTCTGCAAGGCGGTAGGGACAATAAAATATTCCAAAATCATTTGGGGATTAAGCCCTAAAATTCACTGGCAAATTAGTTACAATTTTGATTTTATTAGATGTCAGAACCGTTTATAAGAACCATATGAAGATTTTATTTCAAAATAAACCGTAGCACATTTATTTATTAAATTTAAATCATAATATTACAATTGCCATTTTTAAGTTTGGTTTTAAGCGTTTCCTTACTGAAAAATATACTCAGAAACCCTGAATAAGCGTTCTTCGAATAAATACTTTATGCGAAAAGGTAGTTTAGCTTTCTTTTCCGTATATCATTACGATTTGCCCACAAACATGTAGTATTCCTAGATAACCTGAATATAAACAATCCCGTACGCTATCGCCCAAACTGTTAGCCGTACAATTTTGTTCATAAATTAAAACGAAAGTGTTTAGAAACCGCACTGCGAAATGTAAATGTTTGTGTGTTCAGCCATACATGAATACCAAGGGGAACGATACAAACGATCATTATAGTTACCTACCCATCCAACTACGCCTTCTAGCGTATATTTACATGTTTATCTGCAGGAAAGGTTCATACCGAAACTAACTATCAATTTTAGAAACCTTATTCAAATAAATCTGATCATTGTATATAAAATATTTATTTAATTAACAGTGTATATATCAATGCCACATAATAAATGTAAATATTAGTACAACATGCATTTTATGTAAAACTTTTTACTTAAACACAATATTGTTACAAGTATATGCTTTTCTGGATAATTTGGATTCCTTGCAATGTATTAATCGTCAGGGTTTCATCAGTCTAATTAAGGTCTTCGCCATGATTAATATTTCGATTAGACAGAAGCTTGCACATACATAGCTCTTTTAGTATTAGTATAAAATTTTATGTATATTTGTTTTAATACTCTCTACATCTATCAGCAAACTATATTAACTTATAAAATTGTAATTGTACGTTAGTAAACTGATATTCCTAAAATGACTAAATTTATAGAACATAATCACTTCAAATATTTACACAAATATTTGCAGTTGAAATTAACATTCTGTGCCAACACATAAACGAGTTTTTAAAACAACTGAAAGCATAATAAAACATTCTTACAATAAAACGTAGCACACAGCTAATCTGATTAAAAAACTGACTTCAAAGGATTTAGTTTAATTCTGCACTTATAAATTTTATCACCGTGCTGCTTTTGAGGTTGTTTGAAGATGGTCCACAGGTAGCAACCATGATATAAAAGGTAAATACCCGCATCTCAATGAACTTTTCTATTCACAAGACTAACAAAAGTCTTAATAATGTATTAGGTAGTAATTTTCTATTTCTTAGAAAATTCTTTTTTCCTATTTTTCACAGAATAGGAGCTTCTGTTTAACTCTGCGTTATTTAATTTGAAAGTTTATAATTTCCCTTGATAGAATGCGTCGACAAAGCACGAGTAAAGGAAACCCTCTTAGAAGCTCCAGAGACAGTATTTAATAAAAAGATGATTATTATACACAAATTTATACACTAATTTATGTAAAGGTGTTTTTTATTTCATCTCGTATATGATTTAAACTGTGTACAGGTTATTAGAATAATTATCTCCAATTAGTTCACATGTTTTTTTAATGATTATCGAAATTAGTAAATACAAAATTATTATATTTATTACAAATTGAGGTATACACGTACTACATTTATACACTTCAGTAAAAAGGTATAAATAGTATTACATCATATAATTGAATACCATATTTCCTTCATTATGTGCTACATCGATATTAGGTAAAACTTGCAGGGAACGAAACCTTTTTAAACCATTACTAGGTTCTGGGGAAAAACTTACTTTTTATTGAGCATTGTTATTATTGATCTTTGCCCAGAAATGTTGATACTTTATCGCTATACTTCAGATGGCATGAGGCATAATACATTTTTGCTTGTTTTAACATTAGTTCTATAATTAAGTGTCTTTAAGGCTTAATTCTATTATGTACTCATCTAATACTACATCGTTACATATCGATGAAATACTAAACAGTAAACATAATATTTGTAACTGTGATAATGCTATTAACCTGGAACTTAGAGGTTTGCACGGGTGGCTGATTAAAACGTATAGGTCAAAGGTGCCCTATTATTATTTAAGTATGTCCTCACGCACTAATGGCTAAAGACTAATGTAGAATGGTCAAAACCGAGAAAGAGCAAATCCATCTTGAAGACGAAGATAACTATGCGAAATTTTGGGTGAGGACTATGGTTCGAAATCACTTGGGATATTGGAATATTTAAGGTTATAAAACTCATTCCGCCATTCGCTTTGCAACTAGTTACTTAATTTTTAGATTACAGAATACCTTATATGGTAGCTGTAAATAAAGGTAACATAAAGTTAACGTTTATAATTAAAACAGATAAATAGGATAAATTCCGATACAATGCAATATAATCAATTAAAAGATATATATAAAATTTTAAAAATGCAGGTCAGCATGGAGCCAAATTGCTTTGATCGTGAATCCAACGATTTAAAATGGACCGCTAGCTTACTTAAAAGCATTTAAATTTAAACTTACAAAACTGAATTATATAGAAAATATATTTTTTAAACAATTTCTTTCGTAATTAGCAACAGCTATAGCACTTCTGTGAATTTGTGTCTATCAAATATATTACATATATTAATTATTAATTGTTACTTTGAGTTAATTTCTGGTATATTTAGCGATTCAGTGAGCTAAAAAGGTACTTAGGTGAATAACGTTCGCTAGATTTCCATCAACCCATCGTTGGTCAACGTTACTTGACTCCCTCCATTGGTCAACGTGTGAGCGCGCCGCTTACTCGTGATTAAGCTTCGTTTTTATCTTACACTTCATCTTTTCGTGGTAGGTATTATGTTTTTGTGCTCTTTTTTAGAATAATTTATTTCTTTCTCTTTTTACGGTAAAATAATACTTGATGTTTTGTTGATTAACCGGATTATTTAAAATACTAACTAGGCTAATGTTTACAATATAAAAGTGAAAATTTATACTTGAAAGAAAAACATCAATATGTCATGTTTTGTAGATAACAATACGAGACAATATGAAAATTAATAATACAGTACTAGTACTAACACAAAATCCACTAGGTATATCGACAGTATCTAGTAGGTACGCCCGATACTAAACTACCCCGAAGTATACACAATAAATTATTTTACTATAATTATGATATTATTTTCTTTAGATATAATTTAGTGTGATTCTTTCACTCACCTCCATCTGAACTCTGATTTTCCTCCTGTCCATAGCATTTTTGACAAATTGTGATTGTGTGTTCTCCACAAATAGCTAGATGATATTCAATACATCTTGCTGTTGTTTTCCGATTTTTCCTTTTTGGACAATACTGAGATTTTATTCTTCCTACACTTGGGCCAGGCTGTTGGTCTCCTTATTGTCTCTCGATATTTAGAGTTTCTTCGGGTCTCGTACAAATTCCCGAATGCAGTCCAAATAATCAAGCTCTGGTATTCATGCCAAATTTTTTTACAAACAATTTTCCTGGGATCTTTACGACAGTATTTGACAAGAAAATAACCTGAGAATTAATTCCAGATATGTCCATTAGAAAAAAACAAGATCGAAAAGGCCAACGAAACCAGACTCGTGCCACAGAGGACTGTGCTTTTAGTCCATCGACCACATTCACACAACCTTTAGTAACATTGTAAAATGTGATGATGTGTGGTTTACAAGCATTACCTGTAGCTTCATCAATGTCATCGTTATCATGCATGAATGAAATAACTAGAACGTTTTTGTATTTTCTGGCTACATACGAAGCTAATGTCCCTTCTTCTCGAAACGCAAACAAGCTGCTGTTGGCTGGTCTATTTCGCGCGTCCACCATAATATTAGGTACTTCTCTTTTATTTTTTTTAATGTTGCCAAAATTGTTATATTAATTTCGTGAAGTAATTCATCTATCAGACTAATTGAGCTGAACCGATTGTCCATAGTTACACTGAGTCCACTTCCTTGAATTGGACTGATAATTCGTTGTACAACAGCACTTGGATTGATATCTTTTTGCAATGGACATTCATCTTGCTGCTTACCTGGATGTATTTCTAGGTTGAATGTATAGTAGATCCGCGCATATACCAAGCCAAATAATTTCAATCCGTACTTAGCGGGTTCCCGGGGGATATATTATCTGAATTTGCATCGGCCCCGGAAAGATTACAATTTCTAATCCGCGGTTGCAGGTTCTCCAATAGAGTAACACTCTTGAAGACGTGAAAAAAACCTTTCAAAGAAATTTCTTATTGGTGCGAGATCATCAATAGCTTTCCTTGCGGTTCTGGTCTTAACATCGCCAAAGCGAAGTGGGTGGAGGAGTAGGAGAAACCCATTGTATCTCATAACCAATCGAAATTGTTCTGGAGCAGTACCATTTGATTGCCAAAGGTCTGATCCATTTTCGTGTGAAGACTTCATTACCCCAGCCAAATGGAGTAAACTGAAGGGTGCCTTTATTTCCTCTATGTTGGTTTCCATCATGTGGAATTCTCTTGAATAACTTTCTAGAACCTTTTTAAGCGTCAAATTCGTAAATTCAACAGTTTCTTCAATTAAATTGTATGTAAAAAACATCTGCCAACGTTTTATTTCTGTTTTAGGATATCTAGCAGCTTGTTTTACACTTGGTGGATGCAGAACAATATTTCTTCTGCGAGTGCACCGATTCTATGGAGGTGGATGCACATTCCACGACGTAATATAGTCTCGACTAATATAATGGCGCCTTGGATATATTGATATTTCAGAGCCTGATTCGTTGGCTGAAACTTTAAAAGCAGTATCGTGATCACCAGTAACAAGATTTTCTACGTCTGAACCGTCACTGTCATCCGCTTCGTTCACGGATTCAGCGCCGAGTTCATCGAACCATACTAGTAGTTGTTCAGCTTGGTTACTCATTTCATGTAATTCACACAAAAATAATATTTACAAAGTAAGCACCGAAACTATGTATAATAACCAACGCGGCACAGTGATAAAAACACTAACGCGGGAGGTCAACGTGTGAGCAGAGCGCTCAGTTTCACGACTCGTACTGATAGTAATCGTGAAATGTGGCGATCCATTATATTACGAAATGCGGTGCTGACATCATCGACCTCTTAATACCTGCCGGGAGAGGTACACAGGATTTCCGTTAATTTTATCGCTTACTGCTCTATCTACACTGTTTTAAAGACAAAAGTAAGCGCTGCGCTCACACATTGACCAAAAGCGTGTTAAACCTTCAATAGGTCGATTGAAAATTGAAATGGTGCTACAAGTAGACAAAACAAATAAAGGAAACTTACAAGAACCGTTGAACGGAATCGAATTAGGTATTTCGAATGATGGAAATGATTTCCGTAACCTGAACTTCTTACACTAAGGATAGGGTGAATGACGGATCTACAATTAAAGATAACCCTCTGTTAGTGTAAAGTATGGCCACTTTTATCGCCCTCTATAGGATAGTTAAATCAAACATTTCGATTTCAAATCAAAAAACGATAAAAATGGGCTGTCTAATTTACACTTTAATTTTATTCTTCCTTCACGGAACTAATACTGACAATTATAAACATCTGCTTAGATATTACACATGCTGTTACTACCGAAGTTAAAAGAAGACTCTCCACTTGTCTTTTCATTTCAGATGGCATGGAAAACGAAGCATGGCCCTAGAAGGTGATATAAAATTACCTGCAGAAAACAAAGATGGTCGTACTCAAAATTGTTTTAAATTGATGACAAACCAAAGGTTTAAAGCGGACGCAATCTGTAAGTGTCACTGTCCTTTAATTTAAGTATAATATTACATATATAATATTATATAATATTACTGCGCATCCTTTTCAACTAATTAAACACGTTTCGTTTAAGATATAGCTACGTTTTCTTGCTAGAGTGGAATAAAAGCAATATTTTAAAATATTTTTAGAATTTTTGGTTTTATGGAAGATGAATATCTAATCATTTTGAATGTTAACTGAATTTAAATAAGAATAAGAAATTACTTGTAAATTAGATAATACGAGGGCTGCATGATAAATAGCCGTTTTGTATATGAGAACACAACCTTTTTTTTAAAATTTCATTTTATATTTAGTTCGATACACTTAGTTCAACGTGGTTCGATTTATAAAGTCCTCGAAAATATGGACCAATTTCCCATGCAACTTCCTCATTTGATTTGAGTCTCCTTCCACCAAGTCATCTTTTCAGGTTTGGGAACAGGAAGTAGTCACAGGGAGCTAGGTCAGTAGAATATGGTGGAATCGGAAGCAATTCGTAACGTAGTTCATCCAATTCTGTTGAGTTTTCAATGATGTGTGAGCTGGTGCGTTGAGATGATGAAGAAGCACCCCCTTTTATGCCAAATGTGGTTGTTTCTTCTTTATTTCAACGTACAATCCGTCCAGTAATGCTCCATAATAATCTCCTGCGATTTTTTTTTGTGTTTTAAGATAGTCTTTGAGTATTATACCTTGTTCGTTCCAAAAAACAGTCCCCAAATCCTTTCGAGCTGATGTACCCACTTTTGTTTCCTTCGGTGGACTTGAACCAGCTTTAACCAATTGTTTTGATTATTGTATTGTTTCAAATATGTAGTGGTGGATCCATGTTTCATCTACGGTTATAAATCTACGCAAAAATTCACCTGCATTACCTTGAAACTTTGCCAAACGTTGTTTTGAAATGACCACACGATTGCGTTTTTGTTTGATTGTCAACAAACACGGCACCCATTTTGCTAACAGTTTTTTATATGTAAATGTCCATGCAAAATATTACCCACACGTTCTTTTGAGATGAAAACGGCGTCAACTATCTCACGCACTTTCACTCGTAGATCTTTCAAAATGATGTCATGGATTTTATCGATCATTTCTTTGGTGGTCACTTCGATTGGTCGAGCTGAACAATGTTCAGCAATTGTACTTGTATGACCACGTTTAAATGATGCAAACCAATAAATCGAAGTTGAATTCGCTGTAGCAGATATGCCACAATATTTACCAAGCCTTTCCTTGGTTTCTTTGGCGGCTTTTTCATGCAAAAAATAATGCTTAATTAATGCACGAAATTCGTTTTTATGCATTATTTTAACACAATCACAAGTTATTCGCTTTTTATGGCTGTCAAACATAAACTAAATGACAGATAGCGCAAAAAATTTACATTCAGCCTACTAACAGATTGGATTTGAGAGAAATGATATACATTCGGTAATCAATAAAAAATGAAATTCTCTATTAAGTTGTGTTAGCTTACGTCAAACTTAAATTCAAAAATATAATTTTATCGACCTAACTATAATATTTAAGTTATTTAAAGTTAATATACCTAATCAAACTGTTACATGCCTTGTAATCAAATATAGTAAGCCTTTTAAACTGTCCATCCGGACATCTTGGAACGTCGTTTGGTAGGTTCAACGCTGGAAATTCCCCACTCTATATTCTGTAGTGCTTCAGTTAAAATTTAGTCCCAGAAGTGTTGCAAGAAAACCGGCTACTTCGTAAAATTTGCAAAATAATCGAAGTTGGGCATTGAGCGCTGACAAAATTCTTAATAAACAAAAGGAAAGGCGAATAGAAATTAAATAGTGGTTGGATGTTGTTCTCCTACATATTGCAATATTAAAGAGTGATCTAACAATTCCGTTGAAGAGATATTCCGTCTAGGAAGACTTTCAGAAGCTATTGCCAAGAAATTTTAATAGACAAAAAGGCACGGGAGACTTTTTCAACACGACAATGTGCCTACACTCACAGTGATGCTTTCAAATCTTGCTACACAAGGTGCAGCTTCAAGCTTCACAGCCCTCATATGGCGGGTATTTATGATCACTTTTCCTATAAATTAAAATTAAACACGTAAGGAACAAAATTCAGAACCGATGAGGAAGCAAAGTCTGTGGTTTCAGAATATTTTGAAGGGAAACAATTAGAAATTTAAAAATAATCAAAAGCGCATTTAATTTTCTTCCACTAAAGTGGAATCAGTTCTTATCAGAAACCTTCAAAACTTAAATACGATGAGTACTTAGTCTCCTCGAGAAGGTATTCTAATTTTTTATCCCAATGGTAAGCGTCAAGAAAATTTCGTGTTGCATCAAGGATTTCTTTATCGACATGTACTGACCAAAATTATCCCCAAAGAGCTGCCACATTTTCATGTGTAAATAGACCAGAAATAACCTAGGAATGCGGTTATAAACCATGAGACACCATGAACAAAAGAAAAAGTTAAATAGCTGATACGAGGGTTGCCTTTTAAGTAGTTACAAAAACTAGGAAAGAAAACAAATTTTTTGGTACAAACTATTTTATTGTTTTTTAAACTATTCACCTTTAAGTTTTATACACTTTTGCATGAGTTCAAACCACTTCTCGAAGCATTTTTTCCACTCTGAAGTTGGTATCTCAAAAATGTGGTTTTCAA